>JARBWK010000007.1:2557170-2794931 GCA_030556195.1 Anolis apletophallus
CCGTCACCCATGGCCCACATGGCCACTTTCTCCATCACACGGAGGAAAGATGTCACCCCTCTGCATTGGCTCTCATTCCTTCAATGAGAACGGAGAAACCTCCCGTTCCCCGAGTTCTGTTCAGGATGTTTCCAGGAAAGAGCCAGGATGGAGCCCTGCAAGAAGTACCCACGTCATGTGATGGGCGCTGGCAAGCTCCACCCTGGCAGCATCCTAGGAAGTTGCAAAAAGTAAGACGGAGATACTGTGGCTGGGTTGACCGGATTGTGGGGCGGTCCAGCTTCCCACCCTGGATGGCAAGGCACTTTGCCCGTCATCATCAGTAAAAAGCCTGGGGGTTGTTTTTGCCCCTTTGCTGTCTATGGAGGCCCAGGTCTCCACTATCAGCAAAACCGCCTTTTTCCACCTGCGACAGGCTAGGCGGCTGGCCCCCTACTTATCTAGAGACGACCTAGCCACAGTTATCCAAGCCACGGTCAGATCAAGGATAGACAACTGTAACACCCTTTACATTGGCCTGCCCTTGCCCATGATCCAGAAGCTTAAGCTCGTCCAGAACCCCCAATAATATCATCTGGCCTCTTACTCTGTCCCCCCACTCACATAAAATCAAAAAAATTGTCAAGGATTTCTGGCCTCTCATTAACACAATACCTGGACTAGAGAAACCCCCTCTCACTGCATTCAAAAGATCCCAAAATCTTAACGATTTACTGGTACACACCAAGGACCTTCCCCCAGACCCCCCCCCTCTTCCACTCCTCTCTCTAATGGTACAAAAAATGTGGCAAATGCAGTGTTTGTAAACACATTTCATCCTCCACCTTCATTAGAAGTCCCTATAATGACAGAACCTTTAAAATTAATACTTGGGCCACCTGCAATTCCAAAAAATATTGTATATTGTCTAAGTTGTAGTTGCGGGGACCTTTATGTGAGGATTTCACGAGGCAACTCCGGACAAGAATTTGCGGGCACAGATCACGCTTTAGAACAGGCTATGACAATTCTGTACTTTATGCCCATTTCAAAACGCAAAACCATCATTTTGAAGAATTTAATGTTATGGTCCTGGAGAAAGCTCGCCCCTCCCCACCAAAATGTAAAGAAATTACTCCTGCAACTCGAAAGTAAGTGGATAGTAAATCTATAATGTGAGGAATCCCAAGGGTTAAATGACCAGCTGGCCATCCAGAACTGTTAATTTAAGATCACCTGGTCTCCTCTATTTAACTGTGGTTCCGCTCTGGTATTGCGCTTTTGAGCCCGATATCCGCTGATATCGCCAGCATTATGCAGTGCTTCTGCTTCCATTTGTGATGGTATGTACCTTCTATCTCTTTCCTAGATGCCTGTGCATATATACTTGTTAATGCTATAGTGTTGCTTCTGCTGCGGGACACCCTCCAGAATCTCCGTATTGGCCACGCCCACGGTCCTGAAGAAGCGAAGGAGGGGGAGAAACGAAGGCGCAGAATATAACCATTCGTTGACCGCTTTGCAAGCCTCCCAGTTATCTCTAACATTTGTGCATCTGATTATTATTTCTGGCACTTTATGAATGTTATAACTATGATTTGTATCGCGCCTGGGGTGGCTTCGGGTTTTGTGTCCATCTCTGATGGCCGGGGAGCTTTCCCTCCCAGCTGCGGCGTCTCTGCTCACTCCTGTGTGAGTCAGCAGCTCGTATATGCTGTTTATGTTTTTCGATGTTACTATGAAATAGATAGGCATTGCCCTTGTATGAAATATGCTACTATGGTCAGAATGAACTTATAATTTTGATTTCTGATACACTAGACCATTGTGTCCTTTTGATTGTGATAAAAATATCTGTGTAATTCATTATATTGTGGTGTTGCGTTTATCCATTCTTTCTGTTGTAATACAGCCCCAATCTATTTGCATTGAGGAGCCACATAACTCCCATCCTACAGCAGCTTCGTTGGCTCCCAGTCAAGCACCGGATCACTTTCAAGGTGATGGTGTTAACCTTCAAGGCCTTGTATGGTCTGGGGCCGATGTATCTGAGGGACCGTCTCACCCCCTACCAACCCCAGAGATCACTCCGCTCTGAAGATCTGAATCTCCTCGAGGTGCCTGGTGTCAAGACCATCCATATGGCCTCGAACCGGTGTAGGACCTTCTCTGTGGTGGCTCCAACTATCTGGAATACTCCGCCAGCTGAAGTGCGTGCCCTGCAAGACCTCCTTGCCTTTCGCAGGGCCTGTAAAACCTCTCTCTTCAAACGGGCATTTAGTTGCTGATTTTTGTAATCCTGCAGAGTTAGATTTAGTTTAAAGTTAGAATACTTTATCTGATGTTTTTATCTGTCTTATGCTTGTGATTGTGAGCCGCTCCGAGCCCTCGGGGAGTGGCGGCATACAAGAAGGATTAATAAATAAATAAATAACTGTGATGAGCAGGCATGTAGCCGGGGGGGGCTTGAGGGGCTTCAGCCCCCCCCCCCAATTCTCAGGGTGGTCTGCAGGAAGGCCTTACTGGTACATTATTTAAGCTGTTATGTGTATTGATATCATGATCTGATCACCATGCTCAATACATCCCATATGCATGGGAGTATTATTGGGATAACGATACAAAAGGTTTGCTAGGGTAGACCCTCTCTCACTCAGATTCAGCTCAAATCAAAATCCTGGCTACGGGCCTGGCGATGAGGTCCAAAGTCTATCAACCCTGGCCAGTGGTAAGGCAGCATGGAATATGTAGTATATACAACCACAGTTTTCTGACCCTAAGTGCAAGTGAACTAGTAAAAATTCCCTAGCCACAGTGTCCCACTAACATCACCCATGTACCAAAGGGATGCATCATCTGTCTTAGGGGACCTCAGTCATTTGCAGAAATAAATAAAATGTAGGAAAAGAAATAAAATCTCAGCTCAGTGAGAACTCCGCATGCTTCGTGGCCACAGAACGCTTACTGTATATTATGCACAGAAAAAGAGGAAGCCACAGGGGAGGGGAGAATGGAATGGAATGGAGTATCCTGGAAAGAGGGCTAAACAGGACCACACCACACTGTAGTATCGTGTTACAGATCCTATTTATTTATTTATTTAAAACTTTTGTACCCTGACCTTCTCACCTCTATCGAGGGACTCAGACCGGCATAACAGCAAAAATTCAATGCTATATGTGAGGACTCAGTTATACACAAGCAGTAGCAATACTGCAAATGCAACGTAGCAAAACACACAAAGAGACTGTATAATATCAAAAATAACATATATTAGTGCATAAACACGGCGTTTCTTCGTGGTTTGATTTGCTGTTTCAGCCTGTGGTTCTCCTCCGGGTTGTCTGCCAGGACGGCGTGTGTTGCTCTGGCTCCGAGTCACAGCGCATTTGCGCAGCACTGCTCCCGGCGATTGGCCGTTTAGGAGCTGGGATTGCAAACAAAGGCGTTTGCCTTTACCGCTCATGTTTCGCGGCTTGGGATCACTCCAGGCATCAATTCCTGTTTATCTTTCCTCCTCGCCTCATCCCAACTGTTTACCTCGCTGCCCCTCTTGAGCTCCACCACGCCTACTCTTGGGACTTCGCCTGAGAACCACACTGCGCTTTCCTGTATGGTATTTACGCCAAGATTGATGTATGTAAGCATCAGGGAGTGACCATTGTTATCGCTTCCTTGCAGTATTCACCACGTGTCTGTTTATGCACTAATATATGTTATTTTTGATATGTGAGGACTCACCCATTTTATGCTAGGCCCAGACCAGCATAGCAGTTTGGCACCCATGGAAAACAGGATAGCCAGGAAAGGGGGAGTGGCTTGGATCCTCTCTCACGGAGTGTGTGTGTGTGTGTGTGTGAGAGAGAGAGCTGCCTGGGAGTGGCTCAGAGGAGAGGGGAGGAGCCGAGCTGCTTGAGAGGGTGTAGCTTATTGAGCAGCCGGTTGTCAGAGCTGTAAGAGAAAGCAGTCTCTTGACAGAGCTGAGAGTGGGCAGTCAGGGAAGACAGTTGTCTTGTAAACTGACAGGAAAAGTTCTGTGTGAGAGCTGACAGGTAGTCAGTCACAGGCTTTTGGAATCTCTAGGGTTAGAGAATTAGCTCACATCTCTGGAGAAGCAGGCTATAGGAAAACTCTAGGATAGAGTTAGTAGCTAGGGTGCTTCTGAAGACTGAGTGTTAGCTCAGGGAACTAACTAGGTTAGTTAGTTGCTTGAAGACTACTCACGTCTAGTTTTAGTATTAGAGTGAGTGAGTTGAGAGAGATGAGTTTAGAACTGTCTAGTTTTGTAACGAAGTGCTAAGAAACCAATTTTAAGTAACCATTACGCTCTAGAACCATTTTGTATAACCAACACGCTCTTGTACCATTCTGCATAACCTTTACGCATCTGTGCTTTAAGATCTGCCTGTAAAGTTAATAAACGTTCTATCTTGTTAACTTTACATGAAAGCTCTCAGTGTGCCTCATTACCTCAGTGTGTGCCAGTTCCAGCCTTTCCACATTCCCATTAAAAGGGGAAAGATTTTACCTCAGCAAACCTCTCAGTTTACCTTCAGTTTAGGAGCCTAGCTTAACGATCATTTTAATCAGAAATCCTAAAATCAATTTTTAGGTTGGTGGTAGCATTCCAAACAGTAAATGCCTCTCAGTTGATAGCCCAAGTCGTCACACTATACAATTTAAAAACAACTACAACAACATATGAAAATCCATAAAACCCAGCATAAAACCACATCGCCATTAAAACAATTCCACTCAATCTGTAAACGTGGTCATACATTCAGACAATAGCCAAACTCAGCCTATTCTGGAAGGCTTGGTTCCACATCCAGATCTTCACCAGCCTCCTGAAGGACAAGAGAGAGGGGGCAGATCTAGCATCACTTGGGAGAGAGTTCCAATGCCGAGGGGCAACCACAGAGAAGGCCCTGTCTGTCACCCCCACCAGCCACGCTTGCGAAGCCGGCGGGACCGAGAGCAGGGCCGCTCCGGAGGATCTTAAAGTTCTTGATGCAGCTTCCAAGCAGTCTTCAGAGGCAACCCCATGTAGAGTGTTGCAGTAGTCTATCCGGGATGTAACCAGAGCGTGGACCACCGTAGCCAAGTCAGACTTCCCAAGGCAATCCTACACATTGCCTACAACTGCTTTCCTAAAGCGCTGAAAGTGTAAACCACTCACTGATTGTGCGTTCTTTGATACATCAAGGAAACAAAACATGTTTACACTCAGATTCAATTTTGGAGTAAATTTTGTATTTGGAGGCTAATGAAATTACTCAGCATCTACAGACACTGACCCATGTCATGTCTTTATAGTTACTAAATTCCTCATTTGGTTTTGTTAACCTTGTAACAGAAGGGCCACTAAATAAATGTCCAATTATTTTCATCACCACAGATAGTGATTTATTTTACACAATGCTAGCCTTCAACTTACTGTGGTAACAGATGCCATTATATTGCTTGCACCTTTTCCGCCCTCTCTGTCAGGGTCATTTAAGCTCTTCTTGTTACTGCCCAGTTTCACTAAACAACTGACCTCAGTCTTTGCATTCAGTTATATATCACTATAATTAACCTAATGACAAATGGCAGGCTTGAGCAGAATTGACAGCCTTCCTGGAATCATTCTCCAGTTTGTGATAGAGCGATAAGACTTGCTAAATTCTACCAATGAGACATCTTGATGAGAAGGTTTCAATCTGTATAGGGGTTTATGGGTCGTGAGCAGCCCTGACAGCCATTCTACCTGTTGCCGCAAATTTATTATTTATTTATTTAAAACTTTTGTGCCCCGACCTTCTCACCTCTATCGAGGGACTCAGACCGGCATTACAGCAAAGATTCCATGCTATACAATTTAAAAACAACTAGAACAACATATTAAAATACATAACAGCCCAGAATAAAACCACATGCCCATTAAAACCGGAGCCGTTACTGGATGGCTGCGAGCCAGTAGGTTGAGGGTGAATCCGGCGAAGACGGAGATCTTGTGGCTGGGCCGCCCGGGTGGTAGGGATGTCCAACTTCCAAGCCTGGACGGTGTGGCGTTATGCCCATCGTCTTCCGTAAAGAGCCTGGGGGTCCACTTGGATTCAAAAGCTGTGCAAAGGTAATGAGAGTAAACAATAATGCAGTAGACAGGAGAAGGTCTCCCACTGAGTTCAATGAGGCACACCACAATGTCCAGTAGGTGGTAAAAATAAATGTATTGAATACTCAATAAGTGAAGAACAGTAACGTCGTATATCCATCAAATACAGTCATTCAAAATGCAAAACAAAACGGCCTGTATCTTCATACTTTTAAACACATATCAGGTATGGTGTGAGTCCTCTTAGAACCCCAATGCAAACGTGGACGAGACGGAGGGAGTCCCGCATCAAATGCGTGGGGATCTCCACCCCAATGGCCTTTTTGACAACTGATGTTTACAGGGTCCCTCACTCGTTTTGACCCCCTCTGGGGTCTTTGTCAAGGCCTAATCATCAACAAAACAATAATATAGGTGGGTATCTTCCACAAAAAATCATTATGCATCCATCGAAAATTCCGATATAAGCAATCCTGCCTGAAATATAAACAAACATACAATAAGAATATATATTAATAACCATCTTGATAGTTACATAATGCGGTTATGCGAAAGCAACCTTAGTATTAAATAATATATATATATAGCATACCAATTCCTAATATAGAGAGGTATGTATCCTCAAAGTGGCCATTGGGGTGGAGATCCCCACGCATTTGATGCGGGACTCCCTCCGTCTCGTCCACGTTTGCATTGGGGTTCTAAGAGGACTCACACCATACCTGATATGTGTTTAAAAGTATGAAGATACAGGCTTAGAACTGCCCCTTTAACACACACACGGAGACGTAGCAAAGGCTAACTACTTTATTGAGTATATAAAAACAGTTCCCAAGAGTAAATAGTCCAATAATAAGCAAGTAGTCCAAAGTAAAGCAAATAGTCCAAAGTAACGTAGCAAATAGCTTGAAGCGTGGCAAGGTTTCGCAAACCAATGCGAATCAGGAAACAGGGCAAGGTTTCGCAAACCAATGCGAATCAGGAAACAGGGCAAGGTTTCACAAACCAATGCGAATCAGGAAAGGTGGCGGGATAGAAGAACAAAGTTCTTTTTATTATTAAAGTTCTCTAAATCAGTGTTTCTCAACCAGTGTGCCGTGGCACACTAGTGTGCCGTGAGTGATCATCAGGTGTGCCGCGAGAAAAGCTCTCTGCCCCCTTCCTTCCCCCCTCCTCCTGCCGAACTCCTGCTGCTTGGGAGAGGAGGAGGAAGGGATGGGCGGCGGCGAAAAAAAGAGGAAGGGACCAGGGCACCGCCTCCGTCGGCCGTTTCCCCAACCAGCCTCCAATCTGCCATGACTCCCGCCATGACTCTCGCCCCTTGCTTGTTGAAGCCGCGCGGAGAAGGAGCCCCGCCCACTGAAGCCCGTCCACTGCTCATGCTCCTCCTCTGTGAGAGAGCTGAAGCCGGGGGGAGGGGGAGCATGACGCAGCCTGGCTCTGCCCTTCCCTCGGCTTCAGCACTCCCACAGCTTTGCCAGCCTTGAGGGGGCAGTGCCAAGCCAGCGATGGCAGAGCCAGCACAATGCTGGCTTGCCCCCTCAAAGCTGGCAAAGCTGTGGGAGAACTGAAGCCGGGGGAGGGGGCGGGGCATGGCGCGGCCTGGCTCTGCCCCCTCTCCCAGCTTCAGCGCTCTCACAGCTTCACCAGCCTTGAGGGGCAGTGCCAAGCCAGCGGTGGCAGAGCCAGCACAATGCTGGCTTGGCACTGCCCCCTCAAGGCTGGCAAAGCTGTGGGAGAACTGAAGCCAGGGGGAGGGGGCGGGGCATGGTGTGGCCTGGTTCCTCCCCTGGCTTCGGCACTCCCAGCAGCTGCTCCCAGCAGCTCACCATCCCCCAGCCATTCTTTACTGTGTTACAGTGTCATTTTGTGTCATTTTGGTTGGTGGTGTGCCCCTGAATTTTTTTAATGTTAAAAGTGTGCCGCGGCTCAAAAAAAGGTTGGGAAACACTGCTCTAAACAATGTGTAAAGATAGTAATTTTCCCATATATGACTTATATAACATTATGTACTAATTAAATGTATCTTTGCCCACCCTCCCCACTGAAAACAATAGTCAAAATAATAAAATTAAAAGGTTAAAATTGACTTCCCACCTACCACCTCAAAGACACACAGTGAGAACAACGTAGCCCAGCTTTTATCGTAGAGTTTCTTTGTTTATGTTGCACCTCAGAACGCTGGCAGTCCCCCCTAGATCACACACACCGGGCAGGGGTGAGCTCTCGACCAATTTGTGTAGCTTGTTGTTGACCTTTGCCACCCAAATGACAGTTGCATCTGTCAAGTAGGAAATTTAGATACCACTTTGTGGGGAGGCTAAATTTAACTGATTTGTGGAATGTTAAATTGCCTCTATGTCTGTCTATATATGTTGTATGTCAATAGCATTGAATGTTTGCCTGTATACTGTATGTGCATTGTGCTCCACCCTGAGTCCCCTGCGGGTAGAGAAGGGCGGAATATAAATAACGTAAATAAATAAATAAATAAATAGCCTTGAAATCCAAAGGCGACAAAAGTCCAAAGGCAAGGGCAACCACTCCTATAGTCATACGTGAAACTTGAGACAAACCACTCCTGCGGCTTCCGTGAACATAGAGACTTGACTTGAGACTTTCCAAGCTGAACGTAGCTTCAGGTCTGACTAGAATAGCCCGCGCAAAATCTAATAAAGGAAATTACTTTCTATGAGACCAATGCACCTCCTTTCTCAAACTCCAATCTTTTCGGGAGGATCTGATACTGGCTCTCCTGTCGAATTCCTCCTCATTAGCGGCCCCAGGTGCAGAGCTCTCGTCCTGAGAAACCCGATCCTCCCTAACTTCCATATCCTCGGAATGCTCACCCGGCAAGGGAGTAAAGAAGCTCCCGTGAGAATCAAGGTCACTAAGCCTCTCACTGTCCAGTTCAGAACTGACTTCCATGGAGTCATCAATATTCTCATTTGCAGTATCATATCCCTGTAGCCAGCCAGCATCCCATTCTAAGTCTTCCTCTGCAGACCCATATCCACCTGGCCACCATCATCCCCTTGATCCGGGGCAGCTGAGTCTGTCTCTGACCACTGGGCAGGAACACCACACTAGGCTGGGACACCACAGTTTAGCTTGCTATCTCAGTGTTTAACTTGATCTTCAAAATCTGTAAGCATTTTTTCCATTTTCTCTCTTCTTTATACATGATATAAAACAGTTTTTTTAAAAAAAAAAGTTACTGACTTATTTATCAGACAAGATGGCCTGTCCATTTCTGAACAAAACTTTTTCAAGCTTTAACTCTCTCCTTATCCCCATTATCCAAGCTTAGGGCAGGAGAAGCTTGGGCTAACTCAGAAGATCAAGGAGACTCAAACACATGCCTAATTAAGGTTTGAGGAGAAAAGATCAAGTATCCATATTATTAACCTACATCACATAATGAACATCCAGTCCTATATATCCATAGATTCTGTATCCAATAATTCAACATTCAATTACTTGAAAATATTTTTTTTTAAACCCAAAAGCAAACTTTGATTTTGGCATCTATATATAAAAAGGAAGAGTCGTCATGGAAAGACCGTCCCAAACAGAGAAACCTTACAACGCAGAAACACCAAACTTGCCAACAGAAATAGGCCTCAGACAAGGTACGTTTGTAGCAAAGAAACTCCCCCAACCTAAAGGGCCCCCAAAACAACGAGTTAAAAAACTACATTTCCCAGCATCCTCCGGGGCTGCCAACGACTCTCCCAGCCTCTACATTCTGACAACATGATTGGCTGCCAATAAGGGCGGTTGCATAACTCCTGTACTGGCCAGCCAACATGAACATTCCGACCCATAATAAACTGTCAGAGGAGGATAAGGCAAGGGCTGAGGCACAAACACAAACACCCAATTCACTTCCCACAGAAAATTTACGCCCGTACAAATCACAGACCACGCCCAAAATTGACAGTAAGGCTTCATTAACTTAATTTCCCTGACTAGGCCTCACTTAATGGAATGCTGTTTACGCTCTGAATTGACAGTAAGGCTTCATTAACTTGATTCTCCCGACTAGCCCTCAGCTCATTGGACATTGTGTATGGCCTGAATTGACAGTAAGGCTTCATTAACTTGATTCTCCCGACTAGCCCTCAGCTCATTGGACATTGTATATGGCCTGAATTGACAGTAAGGCTTCATTAACTTGCTGTTCCCGACTAGGCCTCAGCTCATGGGACATTGAGTATGGCCTGAATTTACAGTAACCTACCTTGGCACACAGAGCCCCTATGACCCACGCTACATTCTACTACAGTTTGGAGGAGGGTGGACCATGGATCATGGGACTTGAAGTACCTCCATGGATAATGGGATTTGTAGTACTTTAAAACCCATCATTCCCCACAGACCACTGTGTCCAAGAACCAAGACCGATAAAGACCAAACTTGGCAAACAATGCACCCCATGACCCACACTCCATCCGACTGCAGATTAGAGGAGGACACACCATGGATGATGGGATTTCAAGTACCTCCACTCACTTCCAAAGTTAACTTCCAAGCATCAACCTCTACATCAACACAGCAGACGGAAAGACAAAAAACACTGCATATCCACAAGCTCTGCAGAACGCCAGCAACACCACACACCAACAACTCCCCAGGACTTCAACATCCCACCCACCAGAACAACCCACAACAACACAGCCATGACCCCAACAACACCATAACTAACAACAATTCCAACCCTTACATACTCAGACTTCCTCGCATCTCCAAAATAGGGCACAGCAACGCGTGCCGGGTAAGCTAGTTTTATATAAGGGACATTTTATTATTAACAGAACTTGATTATCAATGGTTAAGGCCCAGCTTACCTCTCTGAACGTATCTCCTCCTATAAACCACCTCAGAGATTAAGATTGTCTGGAAAGGACCTGTTCTCAGTCCCACCGCTTTGACAGGCGCAACTGCTGGGGATGAGAGACAGGGCCTTCTTAGTGGTAGCCCCTCAGCCGTGGAACTCCCTTCCCAATGATATTAAAGCAGCCCCCTCCCTCCAGGCCTTCAGAAGAAAAAGTTAAAATCTCTGGGGTCAAGCCTTTGGAGATTAAGTACAGTGCAATAGCAGCTACGGAATTATGTGCAATGACTTTTGGAGCATGATTGTGAATAACATGATTTTTAATAATGATTATTTATTTATTTATTTCACGATATTTATATGCCGCCCTTCTCAACCCCGAAGCAAACTGGAAACACAACAAACTATATTACTGCCATAGCACAATATCAGTACTATACATCACATTGCACTATAGCAGTATATCGCAATATCATTAGTAGTGTTGCATGTAAAACAAATATACAATTATAATATCACAATATCATTAGTAGTATTATGTTGTATCAATGTACTGTATATACAATATATTATACCAAACTCATATTATAATATATTATATCATAACTATCTTATACTACGTTACATTATAATTATTATATTATAATATATTGACATTATAATATAACATAAGATTATATCATATTATATTATAATAATAAAATAATGAATTACATTACATTACAATTATTATACTATAACATAATACAATATGTTGACATTTTATTATATCATATTATATTATTATATTATTATAGTGTTTTATATGTTTTTAATGTGCATTTAATTTTAATTTTAAATCTTTAACTTAATGTAATTGTATCTGTTTATTGTTCAAAGGCATTGAATAGGTGCCATATGTAAAGCCGCCTTGAGTCCCCTTTGGGGTAGAGAAAAGCAGGATACAAATAGAGTAAATCTCTATACATAATAGAGCGGAATGTTTGTGGGTTTGTATGTTTGTATGTATGTTTGTATGTATGTGGCAGCGTTCTGATTGGCTGCCACTTTCACAGGCCACAGCGACCAGCGCGGGTGATGGACCTGCACCAAACTTGGTACACATAACACCCCTGACCCCCTTTACGTCCTGGTGCGGTTTGGGGGAGATGGACCAAGGATTATGGGATTTGTAGTACAT
Organism: Anolis apletophallus; assembly: GCA_030556195.1. Taxonomy (NCBI): domain Eukaryota; kingdom Metazoa; phylum Chordata; class Lepidosauria; order Squamata; family Anolidae; genus Anolis; species Anolis apletophallus. The sequence continues at coordinate 2,569,264 of JARBWK010000007.1, forward strand.
TCAAACACTTGGGTCCCCACAGATCACTGCGGCCACCTAAAAGGACCAATACAGACCACACTTGGCACACAAATCCCCCATTACCCATTCTATGTCCTGGCGCACTTTGGAGGAGGGCGGACCATGGATCATGGGACTTGAAGTACCTCTACTCACTTCCCAAGTCCGCTGCGACCCTCATCCAATTACTGATTGAGACTACACTTGGCACACATAACCCCCATGACTCCCTTCACGCCCTGCTGAGGTTCGGGGGGTGGTGGGGTGGTGGTGTTTACAATGGATGATCGGATTTTTAGTACTTTCACACCCTCTGTTCCCACAGAACACTGTGGCCCCCAACAAACACCGATAAAAACCACACTTGGCACACAGAGCCCCGGGGACCCACTCTACATCCTACTGCAATTTGGAGGACGGCAGACCACGGATGATGGGACTTACAGTACCTTCATTACTTTCATGATACCACTACAACTCCCAGTAATGATGGATCAAGGCCAAACTTGGCAGACAGACCCTCCATGACCCACTCTATGTCCTGGTGCTGTTTGGAGGTGGGTGGACCACGGATGATGGGAGTTGCAGTACCTTCAGTAATTTCATTGCACCACTGCAACTCCCAATAATGATGGATCAAGGCCACACTTGGCACACAGACCCTCCATGACCCACTCTACATCCTGGTGCTGTTTAGAGGAGAGTGGCCCACGGATAATGGGACTTGCAGTACCTTCAGTAATTTCATGATGTCACTGCAACTCCCAATAATGATGGATCTAGGCCAAACTTGGCAGACAGGCCCTCCATGACCAGCTCTACCTCCTGGTGCTGTTTGGAGGAGGGTGGACCATGCACGATGGGACAAGCTGTACCTTCACTAACTTCCTGACACCCCTGTGAGCCACATAAATAACTGCTACAGACCAACTACTACATATCTCAAAACACCGACCCGGGCACCGCCGGGTCCCCAAGCTAGTAAATAAGTAAATCTGCAAAATGTCCTTGACCTAAACCCTACTGGCTACTGAGAGTCCACTGTATATAGTTTTATTCTTAATTTCACTTGGAACTGCATACCAAAGATAGGGATTAATGAAACAGAAATTTAAAATGTGTTGTGCAGCTAAAAAAGCCACTTGTTTCTGAGAGCAATTGAAACTAGCAAAAGATATTCAGAAGTCCATGCGGTAGCACTGCCTTTATTTGCCCCTATCTCCTTTCCCTTAAAAATGTTAGCCATTGACATTTAAAAACAATTAGTTATTTTTGAACACATGCACATACACACACATTAATCATGCAAGACATATTGCCAACGAAACCAGAAATCCCAACACAATCCTGCTACTCACACTTAATGCATGCCTGCACCCACGTGCCCACTTGTATTAAAATGACATCCCCAAACTATTACGAAGTAGGCTACTACTTAAAATGCCCCGTGAATTTCCAGTAAAATAATGTAATGAACCAGCAGCATAAGCAGCTGGAAATGTTTCAGATTGAGTTGTGCTTTGAATTTTCTCCGTGCCTAAGGGCACTCGGGTAGATGCATATTCATGATCCTTCCCTCGCAGTGTTCAGTATTCAGGACTATTATCTCTGCTTCTATATTTCCTAATAATTTTTCTTCAGAAAAGTGTTCCTATTACTTTGTTGCCTCTCAAACCGAACTGATTGAGCTCTTAATGGGAAAGTTGCCAGGCCAGTTCTCAAAGAGTACTCCTTGGGTAAAAATGCTTCAGGTAAACTCCCAGCCCCCCATGTTCTTTCACCATAGCTGTACAAACACATTACAATTATTGTAGTGTAAATCCCAACATTTCGTAGATGACAATTGGAAAAAAGAGTGATGAATGAATGAATAAAGAACACACAAGTGTCACAATGCACGGACTTGACCGGCCCCTTAATCACACACTCAGAGACGGACTGAAGGCTAACTACTTTATTGAATATAAAAACAGTTCAAAGATATTGTCCATTAGAATATTGAAACAATCCAAAAAAGGCTTGAAGTAACAATGTCCATAAAAGCGTGGCAAACAACTTAAAGTTCAGCAAGGCTCCGCACAACCATGCGGATCAGGAATCAGGGCAAGGCTCCGCACAACCAGGCGGATCAGGAACAAGGCAAGGCAAGGCAAGGCTTGATGACCACGGGCTAGCTTAGCTTCGTGGTCCCACTCCGCTTCACGCCTATTCAGGAAAGACGTGGCCGGGCACTGAGGATTCGTTCCCACGGATCCTATACTTAATCCTCGGCCGAGGTCCCCGACGCTCTAGGCTTCTTCGTCTCCAATCGGTGCTCACGGACCTCGGCCGGTCTATGCTCTTAGACCATTCCCTTCTGCTAGACTCGATGTTCCGTCTCCTATCAAAGGTTCGACCTTGTCTCTCCGCAGCTGTGTTTCTATCTCCCTGGGAGCTCTCCTCCCTAGCCATTTCCCAAACGCTTTCTTCCATGTTTTCCCTTATTGGCTCCTGGGAATCTCTCCCCCCCGGGTGCTCGTAGCTGCCAGAATCGCTATCCTCCATCTGCACCTGGTTATCTATGTCTTTGCTAGGGCCAAACAACATTTCTTCCCATGCCAAGCTCTCTGTGGGCGAAGGAGGCCCATCAGGGGAAAGCTGCCCTTCGCCCCAGTCATCTAGCTCATCCTCTGAATCATGTTCTGGCACTACTGGTCCTAATGCCAATGGGACCCCGGGTCCTGACCCCTGCCCTCCAGGCACAAACGAGAACTGCTGTGCTACACTAAGCTAGTACAGAAAGCCCCCAAGTTACATCCAACTTTCAAATGACTCATAATTAAGAATGGAGGTGAAAGAAATTCATTCATTCGTTCAATTTAATATTTGTTAATTGCCCTCCATCCCAGATGCTCCGGGCCATTTACATAAAGATACAGCATTAAAACAGACAAGTATTAAAATCAGAATTGTAAAACAAAAGTGCCTGCGCAAAGGATCGCAGATGGCGCATGGCTCTCAGGTAAGGGGGCAGAGAGTTCCATAGTAATAGAAAAGGCCCTGCGTCTCGTACTATCAAGACGTACTTCTCTGGGACCTGGTACATACAAAAGATTTCGTTGAGTGGGGCAAGGTGACCGTTGGTGGTGGGAGAAGAGAGGCGGTCTCTGAGGTACGCTGGCCCCTGGCCATACAAGGCTTTAAAAGTCAGGACTAGCATCTTGTATAGGGCCCGATATTCTGTTGGGAGCCAATGGAGATGTCGCAGCGTAGGAGTTACATGGCCTTTCATCGGTGATTTAGCGAGTAGCCTGGCTGCTGCATTCTCGATGATCCGAATTTTCCGGGTTGTTGACCAAGAGCGGCCAACGTACAAGCCATTGCAATAGTCCAGCCTGGGTGTCACCTTGGCATGGATGACTGTTGCCAAGGCTTCACTTGAAAGGGAAGGAGCCAACTGCCTTGCCTGGCGAAGATAGAAAAAGGCTGCTTGCTAACAGCCGCAATTTGGGACTCCATGGTTAGCTGTGTGTCTAAGACCACACCCAAACTCTTAACAGTAGCGGATGGAGATAGGGGAGCACCATCAAAGGTGGGCAGATGGTGCAGCACAACTACCGGGCGGCCAGGCCACGAGATCTCAGTCTTGGCCAGATTCACCTTCAATCTGCTGGCACGCAGCCCATTTGACACGGCTTCGAGACACAAGATGAAACTGTCCGGTACTGAGGTTGCTCCAGGCTCCAAGCGTAGAAGGAGTTGGGTGTCGTCGCATATTGGTAATACTCCAACCCGAAACTCTGCACTAGACTACTGTAGATGTTAAAAAGAAGGGAGGGAGACAATTGCACCCTGAGGCACCCAACAAGAGAGGGGGGATCTTTCGAAAACACCAGCCCTAGGAAGGGAAAGTCATTTCTGGAAGAGTTACCATAGGAAAAAGGTGTCTCCACTGAAGCTTTATTACCAATCCTTGTTTCCACAAGCTACATTTTTCAAAATATAGTTATCACAAGGACAGAAAGTATGGTCAAATCATCTGAACAGGGGCATAGATAGCAAAACAAATGCCTCAGGGGTGCTAACCCTTCCCTATTCTATCCAAAGCTTAGATAGATACATAGTAGGCCTGTTTTCGAACAGAAAAATGGATTTCGGAAGTCGAATCAGATATTGGTTTTGCTCTGGCTTCAGATGTGAATCACTTCCGATTTTAAAAGTGATTTTATTGAAATGGATTCGGATGTAGTCCGATATTTGGAAGTATGTGGAAATAGTGTCTGCAATTGCGCAATGCGCAGAAATCAGCAGAAGGGAGAGTCAAAACTATGGGGAATCCCTTTTCCATCCGTTTTTGACCACCAGTAATGACAAAACTAGCCACTGGTACAAAATATTAAGCCCTGTTAACACATTACGAAACCATTTTAAAAATCGGTCATAAAATGAAAATGACATCTGAGCCCTTTCCGAGAATGGCGACGAAGCTCTCGGAATGGCGAATCCACTTCCTGTTTGGGGCACTGTTCTCGATATCGCTTCAATTATCGGAAGTCTGAAAAAAATCAAAAAATCGGAAGTATCCGATTATCGGAAACAGGCTAGATAGATTGTGTGATGAGGTGGTTATTTATATGTTAATCACATGTTTGTTTATGTATTTAGAAGGAACATTCCTTAAAAGCTGCAGAGAGTGAGCAGTAGAATGTTCGCAGCAGCAAGCTGTAAGCAGAGGCTGTTGCCATGACAACAGAGGCCACTCTGGCTTTAGAATGTTCAAGTTTAAATCTGACAGTTAAAAAAATGTCAGTTGGCCAGCTGCTGTGAGTAGAGTTAGTTGGGGAATTAGCAGTTGCTGAAGCTGCAAGCTGTCTGTAGGAGCTGCAGTGTGCAGTTCAGTTCTGTGTGTGGGTTTGAGGGAAACCCAAGTGTGTGGGACAGAGTTTAGTCCCAGGGTTGAGAGTAACCCAGTATTAAGTAGTTACTTGTGTGTAACTGTATCAGGGGGAAAACCCCAGTGTTATATTGTTTGATATTGCAAGTTTGTACCTTTTCGGAGCACCTTTGAAACCACCTAAGCTGTGTGCCCATTTGTGTAAAATAAACTGTTAAACACTTTTAACCCTACATCTGTGGAAGTCATTAATTCACAAAGACCCCGATGTTGGTCTTCGACCGTAAATAAATATCTATCTATCTATCACAAAGACCCTCACATCTAGTGGTCAAGCATTGACAAATGGTGGCAGCAAGATAATAATAAAGAGAAAGCAAAACATTGAGAATTGGTGGCAGTCCTGCCACACAGTTTTAAAAAACAAGGAGTAGTCTGTGTGTGTCCAGACATCTTTACATTTGGTGGCAGCGGTGGGATTAAAGGATAGCCTGCCCTGCCACGTTCAAAAAAAGTAAACGGGGTGAAGTTTCATCCTTGTTCACAGATAGATAGATAGATAGATAGATAGATGATAGATGGATAGATAGATAGTAGGCATGTTTTAGAACCCAAAAATGGTGATTCTAAAATCAAATGGGGGGGATTTTTTTTTGATTAGTAAAAAAAAGACTTACAAAAAAATTTCCAAAAATTTCTAAAATGTAACTTAAGTACTAACGAAATTCGTTAGTAATTTGTATGCCAGAGCATGCGCATTCCAGATGGTTTTGGCCTACAACTCCCAGAAATCCTAACAGCTGGTAAATTGGCTGGGATTTCTGGGAGTTGTAAACCAAAACTTGAATAAACCACACTGAATTCTAGATGGGACTCTCCAAATAGGAAGGAGGGAGGAAGGAGGAAGGGAGGGAGGAGGGTATTCTATTCTTGGAAGCAGCAAAAAAAGGAGGAGGAGGGCCCCCTCGCTCCTCGCTGCCTCTCACCCCGATCCCGAGGAGCGAGGGCCCAAGTTTGCCCAGGCTGAGAGGAAAAGGAAGAGGCCTGAGGCTGTGAGGAATGGTGGGAGTTGAAGTCCAAAACACGTACCTGGAGGGCTGAAGTTGGCCCCTGCGATGGGGCATGGCAGCAGAGCAACGGGAAGAGAAGCATCTGAGAGAGCACAGGGAGAGAGGAGGAGAAGCGCGCACGTGTGTGTGTGAAGCTGGCCCCTGCGATGGGGCATGGCAGCAGAGCAACGGGGAAGAGAGGGGGGGGGAAGCGTGGAGGACTACACTTTCCAGAATGCATTGCCTACCTAGCAGCAGCGTCACTTCCAGTTCCCCATAGAAATGCGGGAAAAAGAAGAAGCTGAATGAAGGCGGGAAGGAAATGAGGGGGGAGAAGACAGGGAGAAGTGAGTAGGTAGTACAATAATTAATTAATTAAGAATTAAGAATTTATTACGATCATAACGCAAATTGTTGGCCTCAAGGACCGTAAAAGGAAGTCTACTTCCGGGTTCGCGGCAGCGATCCGTAAAAGCTCAAAAGTCCCATTACATACGAATCTCTTACGAATCCTTTTAATTTCCGTTTCATTTTTCTCATGCCTAATAGATAGATAGGAGTTGCACTTTAAAATGTGCCTGTTCTCAACATAAAAACAAACCTACAGAACCTATTTTGTTTGTAATTTAGGGACTGCCTGTATAGGGTGCAGTAGTCTGCTTTTGCCTGCATCTATTGGGGAGGAGAAAATCCGACACCCTCTTCTCCTCCGCCTCATGATTTATTAGGTCCCTTCTAACTGCCCAATATCCCAGGATCTGATCCCAGATCATCTGTTTATCCCAGACTACATGGCAGTGGAGACTCACATAATCAAGTAGGTGATCTGGCATCAGATCCTGGGATATAGGGCAGTGTACACCCAGCCTTAATATAGTGCAAATTGCTTTGTCACTTTGAACTCCATTTAAATCAACTCTCAACTGACGATGAAGGCACACACCTCCGTCGTCAGTAGAGTTGCTTTTTCCCCTCATCTACGGCAGGCAAGGAAGCTGGCTCCCTACCTCTCACACCACGACCTAGCCACAGTGGTCCAAGCCACGGTCATCTCAAGACTGGACTACTGTAATGCTCTCTACGTTGGCCTTCCTTTGCTGGTGATCCGGAAATTGAAACTGGTGCAGAATGTAGCAGCCCGACTGCTGGCTGGCGCTCCCATGGCCAGCCACATAACACCCATTCTGCGTGAGCTGCATTGGTTGCCAGTGGAAGGCTGGATCACCTTCAAAGTGTTGGTACTGACCTTTAAGGCCTTGAACGGTCTGGGGCCAGTGTACCTTAGGGACCGCCTCATCCCATACTGTCCCACTAGGCCATTGCGTTCTGAGTCGTGCCAACTCTTGGAGGTTCCCAGCTTCTAAACGTGCCACCTTACGGCCACAAGACGAAGGGCCTTCTCAGTGATCGCCCCTATACTATGGAATGCACTGCCTTCCGATGTTCGTGTACTAATGACGTTCCGGAAGGCGTGCAAAACCCTCCTGTTTCGGCAGGCCTTCGGGATCTAAGACTGCAGTTTCTTGGCTATCCATCTCGTGCTGGACGCAACCCTGATGAATTGTGCTTTGCTGTGTATTTTATTGTGCTTTTGCTGTGTTTTTATTGTGTTTTATTGTGTTTCATTGCATTTTATTGTGTAATACAGTAGTTTTTAAACTGTATTTCCACTGTTGTAAGTCGCCCCGAGCCACACCGGGAGTGGCGACTAACAAGTGTGAATAATAAATAAATAAATAAATAAAGTGGCTGCGAACAAAGGTATAAAGTAAAAGAGGAAAAAAGAAACAGGGTTATGTTAAAAATTTAAAAAAATGGTGAAAAGGAGCATAATTTGGGAACTTTCCAGTCTCTTTATGCAGTCTGGATGTACCTCTAAAAGTGAGAGAACTCGCTCCTGTTAGTAACCTGGTTGCTGAATGTTGGACTAATTGCAGCTTCCGAGCAGTCTTCAGAGGCAGCCCCACGTAGAGAGCGTTGCAGTAGTCTATTCAGGATGTAACCAGAGCGTGGGCCACCGTGGCCAAGTCAGACTTCCCGAGGCACAATACCATAGCACAATACATCATTATTCTTTTATTATATATTATTATTATTTATTTTGCACAATATATTATTATTCTTTTATTATTAATAATAATATTTTGCTCAATACATTATTATTATATTATTATACATTATTATTTATTTTGCACAAGACATTATTATTATTTTATTATACATCATTATTAATATTATTTTGCACAATAAGTTATTATTTTTCAATCCGAGAACGGGAAGGAGTGTGTGCAGGGGCGGTCTAAGGTAATTTTATATGGTAGCGAACATTATTTTGGCACCCCATGTAAAACAAATATACAATTATAATATCACAATACCATTAGTAGTATTATATTGTATCAATGTATATACAATATAGTATACCATACTCATACTATATTATATAATTATATTATACTACATTACAATATAATTATATTATAATATATTGACATTATAATACAATATAACATTCTATTATATTATTATTATAAAATAATAAATTAAAATTATTTATTTAAATGAAATTATCCTCTACTTATTTTCATTACTCCTATAAAACTCAAATAACCCAAAATAAAGTAAAAAATAAAATATTATATATTACTATTTTGTACAATACCACTATACTGCAATATTGTTTGTAATATTACATGTAATATAAAATTACACTTCCTTCACTGATTCTTTTCTCCTTCCCCGCAAACGCGCACGCGGCGGAGACAAAAGGAGAAGGGAAGCACTCCCTGCCTGCCCGATAGGGAGTGCTTTGCTTACAGTCTTCTGTGCAGGAGCTACTGGGCATGCGAGGAGGTTTTTCGCGGATGTGCAGTTGCTCCTGCGCTCAACTTCAGCTCTGGAGCAACTGTGCCTGCACGAAAACCTCCGCGCATGCCCAGAAGCGGTGTCGGAACACACAAGGCCGGGGCCCAAAAGCAGGCAGCTGCGGCGTTGCCTGAGGAACATCGGCAGGGCCAGGATGGTGCCCCATGCGGCCAGGATGGTGCCCCCTTCCCAGATGGCGCCCTAGGCGGCCGCCTGTAGCCTACCTTGTAGGACCGCCCCTGTGTGTGTGTGTGTGTGTGCTGGGCCTGCTTTGACAGACAGCTCCCTTTCTGTCTGGCCATAGGTTTCCCCTTCTAAAGGAAATCTTTTCTTCAACACTATTGAGTCTGTTAGTATTTTTTTTTTTGCATTTTCTTCCCGTCCTCCCTTTTGAGGGAAGGCACAAGGGCATTATCTGAAACGACTAGTTGTGTATGAGAATGTTAGAGATTTCCGTTTCCTCGTGTTTGATCCTTGTTCACTGTAATGGTTTCATTGCATTCACTGAGTACCTTCTGTGTGGATTGATTATATGGATACTGGCTGCAAGGCCTTTCTTTCTCAGCCCATCTGCTTTTCCTTTGCCTGCAGCCCTTGCTAATGGGAGTCCTCTCGCAACAAAGGTGCTGAGTCTTATTCAAGTTATGAAAGTTATGGATGAGTACTTTAAATGGTTTTTTTTAAATTTTTTAAAAAAGGTCTATTCATATAAACCTGAAGCTGGCTTAGCAGATGGCATATTAAGCAAGTTATCTGCTGACCAATGTTGCTCTGTGCACCTCACACCTGTTGTCCCTCTGTTCACACAATGAGCGCCTCCCCCACCCGCCCCTTCTAGTTGTGTATTGCTTCCAGGTTGATTTTAAGTGTTTTAGGATGCTAGGTAGAATATTATATCACACATGAATGGCTGAAATTGAATCCTTGCGCAGTACTGCTTTTGAAGAAGAAACTCTTCATGGTGTACATCTTATTCACATTATTATTCACACCTGTTTTGCAGGATCTGCACTGGCTGCCAATTGAGCACCGGATTGCCTTCAAAGTGTTGGTTCTTACCTTTAAGGCCTTACACGGTCTGGGGCCAGCGTATCTGAGGGACCGCCTCACCCCATACTGCCCTTTGAGATCACTACGGTCCGAGGAGGCCAACTTCTTGGAGGTACCTTCGGTGAGGTTGGCACGGTTGACATCCACTCGCCGGAGGGCATTCTCGGTCATAGCCCCCACGCTATGGAATGCCCTTCCGGCTGACACTCGGGCAATGAAAGACCTGCTCCCGTTTAGGCGGGCTTGTAAGACCCATTTGTTTAGGCAGGCTTTCGACAGGTAGGCCCGTGTTCCTGGTGTACCACCGCCGCTGTGATGTTATTGTTTTTATTGTATTGATCTGTTTTAACTGTTTTATTAATTGTATTTTACTGTATTTGGCTGTTGTAAGCCGCCGCGAGCCCCTGGGAGTCGGCGGCATAGAAACCGCAGAAATAAATAAATAAATAAAAATAAATTATCTTTATGCCACCATTTATTTATTTATTTATTTATTATTTATTTATTATTTCAAACTTATATACCACCAATCCCAAGGGCTCATGGTGGTTCACAAAAACATACAGTAGATAGAACATTTGCAAAACAACAGTTAAAAACACAATAAAACAGTTTATAATTAAACAGACTATTGGTAGGCCGGACCGTTATAGACTGAACGCCTGTCAGAAGAGATTGGTCTTACATGCCCTCCGGAAGGAAGGCAGGTCCGTTATGGCTCGAACCTCCTCCGGTAAGGCGTTCCATAGACTAGGTGCTGCCACAGAGAAAGCGTTTCGCCTCGTAGATGACAAGCGGCAGGTTTTAATGGATGGAATTTCCAGAAGGTTTTGGTCCACGGACCGCAGTGACCTCTGGGGAGTATACAGGGAGAAGCGGTCCTTCAGGTACACTGGCCCCAGACCATGCAAGGCCTTAAAGGTTAATACCAACACTTTGAAGGCAATCCGGTACTCGATGGGGAGCCAGTGCAAGTGCTGTAGGACTGGTGTAATGCGACATGTTGGAGGCATTCCAGCCAGTAACCGAGCAGCAGAGTTCTGCAGTAGCTTGAGTTTCCGGATCACCGACAAAGGAAGGCAGATGTAGAGGGCATTACAGTAGTCTAGCCTCGAGATGACCGTGGCCTGGATCACTGTGGCCAGGTCATTACCATAGATGTAGGGCGCCAGCCACCTTGCCTGGCGCAGATGGAAAAATGCCGCTCTGCTCACAGCGGAGACCTGAGTCTCCATTGAGAGCAGAGGGTCCAATTGGACCCCCAGGCTTTTTACAAGGGATGGCGGGCAAACTGCCTCGCCATCCATAACAGGAGGCTGGAACCCCCCCCCCCCCCAGGTGACCCAGCCAAAGGATCTCTATCTTCAACGGGTTCACCTTCAACCCTCGAATCCGTACCTGATAATTTCCATCGTTGCCTTGAGGCCGTCACTGGATGACTGCGAGCCAGTAGGTTGAAGGTGAATCCGGCAAAGACTGAGATCCTGTGGCTGGGTCCTCCGGGCTGTAGGGATGTTCAGCTTCCAACCCTGGACGGCGTGACATTATGTCCGTCGACCTCTGTTAAGAGTTTAGGAGTAACCCTGGACCCCCTGTTGTCGATGGAGGCCCACGTCTCCAGCGTCAGCAGGGTAGCATTTTTCCACCTTCACCAGGCGAGGAAGCTGGCCCCCTACTTGTCCCGGCGCGACTTAGCCACAGTGGTCCAAGCCACGGTCATCTCGAGGCTGGACTACCGTAATGCTCTGTACATTGGCCCTCCTCTGTCGGTAATCCGGAGACTCAAGCTGGTGCAGAACGCTGCAGCGCGACTCCTGGCGGGGGTCCCGATTGGCCACCACATCACGTCAATCCTGCGCGAACTGCACTGGCTCCCAACTGAATGCCGGATTGCCTTCAAAGTGTTAGTCCTGACTTTTAAGGCCTTACATGGTCTGGGGCCAGTGTACCTGCAGGACCGCCTTGTCCCGTATCATCCCACCAGATCACTGCGCTCCGAAGAGCTAAATCTCCTGGTCATCCCAAATGTGAAGACCTACCACCTGTCCGCAACCCGCCGGCGGGCTTTCTCTGTTGCAGCCCCAACCCTGTGGAACGCACTGCCCGCCGGCGTCCGTGCCACCCAGAGCCTCCTCCCATTCAGGAGAGCAGTTAAGACATTGCTGTTCCAACAAGCCTTCGGGGTCAACTAGACTGTAGCTCACGCTGCCTAGCTGACACCCCACTGCGACTCCATTTGTTCTAATTGTAATTCTATTCTAATGGTGTTACTGTGGTTTATGAGATATTTGTCAATTGTATTTTACGAAATGTTGTGAGTCACCCCGAGCCGTTTGGGGGGAGCGGCAGACAAATGCGAAATAATAATAATAATAATAATAATAATAATAACCCGCTGGCCTGCAACCATCCAGTCATGGCTTCCAGGCACCGATGGAAACAATTGGGTACAGAGTCCGGTCGGGCTTCCATCCTCAGCAATATCAGCAAAATATCTGCAAACCTGAAAAACAGAGAAGGCAGCATCTTTATTGTAACATCAAGAAAGGTTATTTGCTTTTTGATTTCGGTATATCAACTCATCTAGTCACACTTAAACAAAGATACCATAAATGAATTTTGCATTTCAACACCCAAAGGCAAATTGACTGAACTAGCTAAATTCATCTAATATCAAAGCAAGATAAATGAGACAAGAAAAATCTAAGTGACTTTCTTGAGTCAGGTGGAAATGCAAATAAATTATATACTATACCATATTGATTCATTTCAAAAGAAAGTAAAAAAAACCCCTTCAAACATCAAAAATAGTGTGCGCGCATATGTTCGGCAGGGTGAGATGTTTTGAGCAGAAATGTATTGCATAGCATATTACTGACTAGTGTGGGTTTTTTTTAGTATCATTAATAGTAAAAATGTGTGTATGTGTAGTACCCTAATGGGAAATGGGACTTCCCAGCCCTGTCTTAGTGGACGGCAGGTTGCATAGACATCAAAAGCACTCTTACAGAACAATCCACATCATTATATTTTCGCTGACAACTTGCACATCCGGTCCTTGCTGTTTGCCTCCAGGACTGAGTGGAGCAACCATCAGATTCAATAATTGGACAGTCCATGGCGATACCGCTTTGGTTTTCTTTTTCATTGACAGTATCTACTTTCTCAGCTTTCTAATGATCATAACATTCTCCTGTATTGACATGGTATGTTAGTTTGATGTATTTTTCCTGTGTCCGCCTTGAAATCTGAGAAATACAAAGTTGATAATTCATATTTAATTACTTCAGCACCTAAGGTTATTCTCCTTATACCTACATTTTTCTTTTCTTTTCCAGAATATACACACTTTTTCATTTCCAGTAAGAAATGTTACTGCATGAAGAAATTCCCTGCATCCATACATAGTCTACACCTGGGACCAGATGCACCCATCTAAGAGAAGGAAACTCAAATCAAACCCACAACCCAAGGACCTTGCTGCCACCGTCCAGGCGAAGACCTTGCTGCCAGGATCTCTATGTTGTGTTCATCGAAACAGGCCCAGGTTTCACACTGAGTGTATAAATACATATAAAAACATATTAACTATATGTATTAGGCATGGTTTCGAACCCAAAAATGGCGATTCTAAAATCAAGGGGGGGGGGGGGATTTTTTTTGATTAGTAAAAGAAAGACTTACAAAAAATTTCCAAAATTTCTAAAATGTAACTTAATTACTAACGAAATTGTTAGTAGTTCGTATGCCAGAGCATGCAAGATTCAGATGGTTTTGGCCTACAACTCCCAGAAATCCTAACAGCTGGTAAATTGGCTGGGATTTCTGGGAATTGTAGGCCAAAACTTGAATAAACCACACTGAATTCTAGATGGGACTCTCCAAATAGGAAGGAGGGAGGGAAGGAGGAACGGAGGGAGGGAGTGGGTATTCTATTCTTGGAAGCAGCAAAAAAAGGAGGAGGAGCCCCCTCGCTCTCGCTGCGTCTCTCTCTCACCCCGATCCTGAGGGAGCGAGGGCCCAAGTTTGCCCAGGCTGAGAGGAAAAGGAAGAGGCCTGAGGCTGTGAGGAATGGTGGGAGTTGAAGTCCAAAACACCTACCTGGAGGGCTGAAGTTGGCCCCTGCGATGGGGCAAGACAGAGCAATGGGGACGAGAAGGGAGGGGGGAGAAGCATCTGAGAGAGCGCAGGGAGAGAGAGGAGGAGAAGCGCGCGCGCGTGTGTGTGAGAAGTTGGCCCCTGCGATGGGGCAAGGCAGAGCAACGGGGAAGAGAAGGAGGGGGGGAGAAGCGTGGAGGACTACACTTTCCAGAATGCATTGCCTAGCAGCAGCGTCACTTCCAGTTCCCCATAGAAATGCGGGAAAAGAAGAAGCTGAATGAAGGCGGGGAAGGAAATGAGGGGGGAGAAGACAGGGAGAAGTGAGTACGTAGTACAATAATTAAGTATTTATTACGATCATAACGCAAATTGTTGGCCTCAAGGACCGTAAAAGGAAGTCTACTTCCTGGTTAGCTGCCGTGATGCATATAAACTAGAAAGTCCCATTACATACGAATCACTTACGATTTCTTTTGATTTTCATAACTTTTTTCTCATGCCTAATATGTATGACTGTGTTAGAGTGTCATTTTGTGTCATTTTGGTTGGTGGTGTGCCCCAGGGTTTTGTAAATGTAAAAAATGTGCCAAGGCTCAAAAAAAGGTTGAAAAACACTGCTCTAAGCAGTTAGAAGCAGCGACAGGACTGAGATACAACACAGAGCTAGTCAGGATGCCATAGAAAAATAGAGTAGCTTGCCCTGGAATATATAGACCAGCTTCGCAAAACAACACATAATCTGCTTTCTGGCTCTGATAAGGCTAATGCCCCTCCCACCTGTGGCTGCTCTTCTCACGTGACAGCCAGATTCAGCCGAAGATGGCCACCATGTAGTCCATAATGGCTGACCTTTGTTTCCCCCTCCCCGGTCCACTCATCCCATTGATTGGGATCCGGCTGCCAGATCACATGAATCCCCCAAAAACCATATCTCAAAATAATATCGTTCAGATCCTGTCAGGCCCCGGCCTGGTTCCATAGCTAAGCCTGGCAAACGCCATGTTAATTCCAAGCTCTCAGCCAGGCCTGAAAGCAGGCCTCTACAGAAGCCTCTGTGTCAACCATCGGTCAAGGGCAAGCGCAGCCTTTCCTCTTCCCAGGCCGATAAGAAGAGCTGGTACGGCAAGCAGGGGCGGTCTAAGGTAATTTTAAATGGTAGGCGAACATTATTTTGGTGCCCCCCCAAAAAACATTATTTTGCCCCCCCATGTAAAACAAATATACAATTATAATATCACAATACCATTAGTAGTATAATATTGTATCAATGTACATACAATATATTATACCATACTCATACTATATTATATCATAATTATATTATACTACATTACAATATAATTATATTATAATATATTGACATTATAATATAATGTAACATTCTATTATATTATTATTATAAAATAATAAAATTATTTATTTAAATAAAATTATCCTCTACTAAATATTTTCATTACTCCTATAAAACTCAAATAACCCAAAATAAAGTAAAATAAAATATTATATATTACTATTTTGTACAATACCACTATATTCTGCAATATTGTTTGTAATATTACATGTAATATAAAATATATCATTATTCTATTGTTATATTGTATTTGTATTATATTGTATGACAATATTAAGCAGAACTGTATAATAATCAACAAGGAATGCAATGTAAATGCATCAAAATCAGAATATATTACCTACCACCGTCTCATAATTCATAGGAGTCTCCCATAAGTCCAAAATTAGGATCCCAATGTAAATGTAAATAGAAAAACAGCCAAAATGTTCAAATGAGGTCGAAAACAGGCAGCGGCCTGGGCAAACTTGGGCCCTCCCTCCCTCCTTCTAAGTGTTTTGGCCTCCAACTCCCACAACTCCTCATAGCCTCAGGCCCCTCAGGTCTAGGCAGAAATAGAGCCGAAGAAAGGAAGGAGGGAGATAAGAGCTCACGGAGGAGGAGGAGGAAAGCCCTTCATTCATTCCTTCACTTACACTTCCTTCACTGATTCTTTTCTCCTTCCCTGTAAACGCACGCACGTGGCGGAGACAAAGGGAGAGGGGAAGCACTCCCTGCCTGCCCGATAGGGAGTGCTTTGCTTACAGGCTTCTGCGCAAGGGAGCTACTGGGCATGCGGGGAGGTTTTCGTGCATGTGCAGTTGCTCCTGCTCTCAACTTCAGCTCCAGAGCAACTGCGCCTGCGTGAAAGCCTCCGCGTGCCCAGGAGCGGCGCGGAGCGCACAAGGCCGGGTCAAAAGCAGGCAGCTGCAGTACTGTCTGAGGAACATCGGCAGGGCCAGGATGGCGCCCCATGCGGCCAGTATGGCGCCCCCTTCCCAGATGGCGCCCTAGGCGGCCACCTACTTGACCTATCTTGTAGAACCGCCCCTGACGGCAAGGCTGTGTTGTCCTCCTGGCTCTCAGGTGCAAGCGTTAATGAGCAGACATTCTTTCCCTCCTCAGAGGGCAAGGGAGGGCCAGGCCCACCGACTATCCATGGGAAAGAGTTACGACACAGTGAGCGTCTTCAAGAGAGAAGCCAGGGAAAACCTATTTAAGCTGCTTCCTGGTGGTACTCGGGATCTTGGCAAGCTTTCCTTGCTAAGTCCACGTACTCTAGTTCCAGTTCCTCGTACTCAAGTATTTGCCAAACCTTTGTTGCCAGAGACTTATCCAGGATCTAGCCCATTGAAGCATCAGGACTATTTCTTATTTCATTCAGCCTTTTTACTCTGTGGACTATTGCATTGCAATACTAGATGCGGAGAGCATTAAAGGACTACATTTTTATCTCTTTACTTCTTTTCACTTATTCTAAATAAAGCATTTAATCACGGCCGGACTGAAGTGGTTTACTGAGGGATCCTTCAGGTCTAAGGTGCAACAGATCCTTAGTTTGAATTGAAGCGAGTGACACATTTTAGCCCCGCATTGTGCCTATGTTGCAAGCTTTGCTGAGAACAACAAATCTTCTGTTCGACCTTTGAAATTTTTCTTCGGAAGGTGACTAGCTTTTCTGTAAACAAGTGCTTATACACTAATCCCTGACGAAACTTCAATTTATGGCCTCTTGTTTATGAGTTACTGCCCTATTGATTTTGGCATTTATTTGTCCTTGGAAAGTATGCCCGTCTCCTTTTATAAATGAATTATCATAATTGGGCACACCTGCATATATGAGGTATAATAAATAATTATGTAATAATATGAAATATTCTAAATGTATATATCCAATATAATGTGCTTTGTGTAAATTCTCAAAATGCATATACATCTCTTTCATTGTCTCTCTGCATGCGTTTCATAGTGGATATATATATTTCATACTGCATGTGTTTCCTAGCATACATATGTCTACACTTATCAATCACAGTGGATGTATATTTCCATAATGCACTCAACCAGCTCTGTATTTCCAGCATTTGTTCATTTTCCCATATCAAGTTTATTGCATTTTAAAAGGCTGTTGAATAATGTAAGAAAAAAGTCAGGAAAACCATGCAAGGGTAGTTCATAAGACAGGCCTTGCTGTTAATCTTCTTAAATGCCTAACTCCCGTCTTTGTAACAAAGAGGTTTAGGATCCAACTTTCTTTAAACCATAATCTAAAAGCTGTAGCAAAATGAATAATAACTGAAAATGTGTAACTGTGTTCCAAACTAAAGGTGTATTCAGTCAACACTGAACATATCTAACTCCTGTTGGGTTATTTTATTTTTTTAAAAAATTGGATTATATTATTATAGAGCAGGGGTGGGAATTAAATCACCTGCGCATAGCACGTGGCACATGCCTGCTGTGGTGGATCAGGGTATTTATTGGTTTCACTTATGCCTTCTAATTTGAGAGCAAGTGTATCGGTAGTTACTGAAAAGGACATTCAAGTGCCACCTCGGAGTTGGTTGAGGTAGGCAGGATTTCCCCGGGTACTGGTTGTGGGGGGTCGGGAGCAGGTCAGGGTTTTGCCCTCCCTTCTGCTCGAGATCCCCGTGTACAACTGGTGGGCCACTGTGTGATACAGAATGCTGGACTAGATGGGCTGAGGTCCGATTCAGCATGGCTCTTCTTATGTTCTTATGTTCTTATAGCAGAGGTTTACACAAGGTGTAGCTGAAAAGGGGATGATTTTTTAAAATAAGAAAAACCCAATTAAATAGTGTATCATTTTAAAACAACACTTTAAGAGTATTCAACTCATATACCATATTGAAAATTTTCAGTTAATTTATAAAGGCTTGTTTATATTAAAATGTCTTTACCTGAAGAGAGGAGACTGGTGTGGCTTCCCATCAAAGAGAATTCTACTGCCTGGGACCAGGCCCGGATTAACTGATTTTGGCGCCCTAGGCCACACTTGGGAAGCCCCGCCCCCAGGGCGCTGCTGGGCATGCGTGGCCCCGGGGGCGGGGCTTCCCTCCGTGTCACCCTCGCCCTGCCCTCCTTCCTTGGGTGCCCAGGGACACAGCGGAGGAGGAAGCAGAGGCACCCTCCTGCCGCGCGTGCTTGCCCGCCAGGCGCCAGCGGCCCTGGGGCGGGGCTTCCCTCTGCGCCACCCTCCTCGCACCCTCCTTCCTTGGGTGCGAGGAGGATGACGAGGCGGAGGGAAGCCCCGCCCCGGAGCTGCTGGCGGGCATGCACGCGCATCAGGAGGGCACCTCTTCCTCCTCCGCTGTGTTCCTGGATGCCACACATGGCCGGCAGCGGCACCGGGGGCTTCCCTTCCTTCCTCCTCCCTCCTCCTCCCGCCAGAAGAGAGCTCCCAAGGAGGAGGAGGAAAGAAGGGAAGCTCCCGGTACCCCTGCCGACCATGCGCGGCACCCAGGGACATGGCAGAGTAGGCAGCGTGCTTCCCTCCACCCCATCCTCCTTGTGCCCTCCTTCCATGGTGAAGGGGGGGCCCATTCCTTCCTCCCCCGCCCCCGCACAGAGCTCTCCCACCGCCCTCCCCCGAGAGATAAAAAGAGAAAGTCATCATGCCGCACGTTGCGAGAACTTTTGCTAGAACTTTTTTTGGGGTCCTTGATCTGGCGCCCCCCTAGGCCTGCGTCCATAGGCCATGGCCTAGCGTGGCCTTATGGGTAATCCGGGCCTGCCTGGGACCAGCCACCAAGGAAAAGCCTTTTATGTATCCTCACCAGATAGACCTTTGACAAGAGAAGATCACAAAGCTCAAGATAATTCACATGAAGAGATGTATCTATTGGGGGTGTTTATCTCCGGTTATAAAATATTTGATATCGGGGTGTTTTCGTTTTTATTTTTTAATTTCGTAGTTTTTTGACCCAAGATGCCCAACCAGGAAGTGGAATATCTTCACCGAACCTGGGGCCGGAATTTTCTTTATTTTTTGTATTAGTTCGTATTGTGCCCCCTCAGTTCCCTTCTCTTCTCGCCAGAAGAGAGCTTCTTGCAAAAGGAATATAAATCTCCCCAAAAAGGGCTTCTGAGGCTCACTTACACAGATGGCTCCTGAAGCCAGAAAACAGTTGCAGACCCGAGCAATGGATGCCAGATAGAATGGATCTGTGATTGGTTGCAATTTTTTTTGTAAGTATTTAAATTACTAATTTAAAAAATCCCCTCCCTCCATTTGTAGTTTAGAATCGTGTTTTTTTGGGGATCAAACACCCCTAGTATCTATATAGGTTTTTGAATATCATCATTAATTTGATATTTGAAATATAGATTGGTGATCTCATAAACTAGTATTGCTGAGAAGCTCTGCTGGCTATGAAATCTTTTCCTATGAGGGACCCCTGACTCATGGGTAAAATCATTGGGGAGCAGCTGACTGGTGTGCGGAGACAGAGATAACAGTCTAGAATGTGAATGTGAACCCTCGGGGGTTTATGTATGTATGTATTTATTTATTTATTTATTCGCATTTATTTGCCACCACTCCCGGTGGCTCGGGGTTGGCTTACGCATAACCATAGAGAAACAGCAAAACACAGCTAAAATAGTTTAAACCACAATTAAAACAAGGAATTAAAATGTCGCAATGAACAATACGTTAAAACGCCGCAATAACACAAATAATACAAGATGGCGTTACAACAGAAGGAAACTGCCACTAATCAGTCTCCGAAAGCCTGCTGAAACAGCAGAGTCTTGCAGGCTTTCCGAAATGAAAGGAGGTTCTGGATAGCCCGAATGTCAGCGGGCAATGCGTTCCAGAGTACTGGAGCAATAATCGAAAAAGCCCATCGACGGGTTGCAGTCAGGCGGTATATCTTAGGGCTAGGAACGACCAGAAGGTTATGCTCTTCGGAGCGTAGAGATCTGGTGGGATAATATGGGATAATATTGAAAAAAGCGGGGTAGAAATGATGTAAATAAATAAAATCACAGTCCTCACCCTGAAGTTCTTAAGTCAAAATAAGTTGTTTCCTCTCCTGGAGAGCTTCAAGGAGCTGGTGTTTTGTATCTGGGAGGTTGATCTCTTACCCATTAAAACTACTTGCACATTTCCGGTTCTGGCAGCGGCGAGAGAGGACGCGTACCAGGTAGGCTCCTGGAGACGAAGCCGATACTTTGGCAATTGGGGGTAAGGGACCCCCCCCCCCCAAGAGAGTTCAAGAGGAGAACTCAGAGGGCCAGGGGCATAACCAGACCAGGGCGACCCAAACCGGGCCCCTCAGGAGGCTCGGCGAGACCGCCCAGGCAGAAGAGGCCCCGAAGGAATTGCCGCTCGGCGCGCCCGGCGGGAAAGCCGAGCAAACTCTCTCGCTGCCAGACAACACATACCTCCAAGGTGGTGGAAGGGAACGAAGATAGCTTGAAGTAAAGAGAGACAACAAAACATAAACAACAAATAACAGATAACGCGCCCCAGCGGAAGAGGCGGGGCCAAGGGAGATCCTAGAGCAGGGCTGCCCAAACGGCGGCCCGGGGGGGGGGGATACAGCCCCCCAGCCCCTTCCCTGCGGCCCCCTAAGCTTTTAATAAAAATAAAAATAAAAATAAATTAAATAATAATATTTTTAAAATTACCCACTTCCGGGTTCCGGGCAAGTATCGCGAGACTACGGAAGCCACACAGGATTTCGCTCTCAACGCGAGATCACGCCTGCGTTGAGAGCGAAATCCCCTGTGGCTTCCGTCTCTCGATACTCCTGTTGCCGAAATCTCAGCTACTTAATCCCTGCGGCCCACGCAATTTGGACCTTCTCGGCTGTTGCCTCGGTCGGTCGTCGCCTCTGGTCGTGGTCCGGCTACTCCTGGATCTTGCGCGTTTGGGAAGGTAGGCTAACCTTTATGTTTGTGAGAACGCTTCAATTCTCCGTAAAGATCACGCTCAGGCAGGGCTCGATCCAACCAGATTTATTGCAGGTATAACACCTATAAAGCCAAAGCAGTGACCCTTCACCCAAACACACCTTATATACCCCGACCCCTCCTTCCCTTCCCTTGCAACATCCTGGGAAGGTTGCATCATGTCCTGCTGACTCACTTCTTCCTTCTTAGGGCTACACTGTAAAGTACCCAACTTCCAATCAACCTTGGGGTTGGCCTGTTCTAACCACGGCATTCCAAATACCACTTCAGGGCCTTTTATGGGGGCTATTACAAAATCTATTTCCCCTTCCCATGGCCCCACCCGGCCCTTCAACCCCTTAGTCCCCAAAGGGAATGGTCCTCCCTCTATAAATGACCCATCCATTTGTGCAAACTGTACAGGGGCAGGCATAATTTCAGTATTACATTCTAACTTCTGAACCAAACTTGGTGATATCATATTTTCAGAACACCCACAATCTACGAGAGCTTGATGACTCTCATAATTCCCCTTTTTACATAATTCCAAAGGGCACTGTATACACTGGGGATTCCCACTCTCCCCAATGTCTTGCCCTCATCCCTGGACCCTGCTGCAACTCTAGCGGTAGCCACTCTATTGGGGTTCAGCACATGCTTCTTTGGCATTGCGCCGCAAGATGTCCCGGTTGTGCACACACAAAACACAGGCCTCTTCCCAACACCGGCTTCCGCACGACATTGGGTCTCCCGTCACTGGCACCGGCACGCCTAGGCTCTCCTCGGCTCACACGCCCATCTCCCGAGCCGCGTCCGGGTCCACGAAATCTCCCCGACTGGGACTTCCGTCGCTGCACCTGGGCCAGGATCCCCTCAACGTTGCCAGCCAACTGGATCCACCCATCGACATCACCGGGATCTCCACGATGAAGGCACCACTCCAAGATCTCTCTCCGCAAGCCGTCCTTAAACAGCTCCAACAGCGTTGCGGGGACCATTCAGCAACCTTCCCCGCCAGGCTCATGAACTCGTCTGCATACTCTGTCACCGATCGGCCGCCTTGAGTCAGGTTCCGCAATGCCTCCTTAGCCTTCACTCTCTCAAGAGGGTCTCGGAAGCGATTTCTTATGGCCAACAGGAATCCTCGTAATGACCGCAGGCATGGGTCTCTACGATCATGGCATTGTACATACCACTCCGCCGCCTTTCCTTTGAAGACCGCACCAACAGCACGCACCCGGCTGCCATCACTCGGGTAGAGGTGACCATAATCCTCCATGTGGTCTCTCACTGCTGCGACAAAGAAGGCTACTTTGTTGGCCTCTCCCTCAAACTCTACACGAAGAGGCTCCTTCCTGGGTCTCCTTTCCAGCTCCCGGGAATGGGATTCTCTCCACAGTGGGGCTTCCTCAGGCCTCCGAATCCCTCTTCCCAACCCCGCCGGCTGCGGGCGCTCCGAAGATCGGCTTCCCTCACGAGCTGGAGGCCACCCAACCGGTTCTCTTACTTGGCGGGCCCTTCTGGTCCACACTCCCATGGGAGATCTAGGACGCTCTTCCGGCCTTCCACCATCCATCCAGGACTGCCATGTGAAGTCTCCACCTCCAGGCACCACCCACATGGACTCCTCCTGATCCCTCTGCGATACTATACGGAGGGTATGTTCCATCGCCGCCATTCGGCATTTTATCACGTCCATCTCCGTCGGGGACGTTGGTTCAGGGGTCTCGCTCCCACTCGCCGGCCCCTTACTCACACTTCTCACTGGGTCCACCTGAGCTGGCATGCCACTCCATACCGCTTCTCTGGTCCCTCCGGTCTTCTGGAAATCCACCTGAATGGGAGCACGAACCTTCTGTGCCCCCATTTCTCTGGATGCACCTTCAACTCCATCATAGCCCACCTGAGGAGGAAACACACGCTGTCTTCCTGCTTCTCTGGGCTGCTCGTCCACCTGAGCAGGGCGCCACGACGCCCCCACTTCTCTGGACTCCGGGAACCCCACATGGTCAATAGTGGTCCATTCCCACTCCATCGTTCGCCGGACCTCATCTGGAGCAAGGTTCCAAGTGTCCAAATAATCCTCCTCCTCCAACCTCTCCATCTTGGGAAGGTTGGTATGGGCTTTGGCTTCTGTGAGAACGCTTCAATTCTCCGTAAAGATCACGCTCAGGCAGGGCTCGATCCAACCAGATTTATTGCAGGTATAACACCTATAAAGCCAAAGCAGTGACCCTTCACCCAAACACACCTTATATACCCCGACCCCCTCCTTCCCTTCCCTTGCAACATCCTGGGAAGGTTGCATCATGTCCTGCTGACTCACTGTCCAAGGGATATGACCTCATCCCCCTCTGAGTCAGCATATTCTCATTCATTGTCCAATGTCCAGAGGAGGTTACTTCACTTCCGTTCTGATCCAGCACTTTCCCCTGAGGATTGCATCATCCTGGGGATTTCCCAATGTTCAATGTCAAAGCAGGTCAGGGCAGACTGGGGCTCTTTGCCTCTTCTAGGCTAAGAGCTCCCAGCTCTGACAATGTTATTATTATGTAATTGTGTATGGATGCCCCTTATGTATTCCCACCTTGCATTTCCCCTTAGTAAAATATTGTATTTGATTGTATGGATGCCTCTTATGAATTGTAAGTAAATTGGAGCCGGGGTAGGGGCGGGGCGGGGGCGGAGGTGGGGGCAGACCCTTTGGCCCCCCAGGTCATCAGTGACCGGAATTCAGGCCCCTGGGCCGGTAGAAGTTGGACAGCCCTGCACTAGACTCCTCCCCCCTTCCTGGAGGTTCCAATTTCCCCCGGCACACCTGATGATCGCTCATGGCACACTAGTGTGCCCCGGCACACTGGTTGAGAAACACTGCCCTAGACCAGTGTTTTTCAACCTTTTTTGAGCCGCGGCACACTTTTTACATTGACCAAATCCTGAGGCACACCACCAACCAAAATGACACAAAATGGCACTCTAACACAGTCATACATATAGTTAATATGCTTTTAAATGTATTAATACACTCAGTGTGAAACCTGGGCCTGTTTCGATGAACACAACACAGATATCCTGGCAGGAATGGCAGAAAGACACACACGAAGGTCTTGCTCAACAGCTTATTTATTTATTTATTTAAAACGTTTGTACCCCGACCTTCTCACCTCTATTGAGGGACTCAGACAGCTGGGAATTATAGTTCACCCACAATCAAAGAGCATTCTGAACTCCACCAATGATGGAATGGAACCAAACTTCCCACAAAGAACTCCCATAACCAAGAGAAAATACTATAAGAGTTTGGTGGGCATTGAGCTTGAGTTTTGGAGTTGTAGTTCACCTATATCCAGAGAGCACTGTGGAGGGGAGGGAGGGAGATGTGGGGCGAATCTGCGCAGTAGCGCCCGCATGGGTCACGTCTTCCTCCCTCCCCCCTCCCGCAGAAGCGGCAGTGTGAGCAAAGCGAGGCAAAGTGAGGCAGAGCGAGGCTGGGAAGAAGGGAGCCCGAGTGGAGAAGAAAAAGTTTTCGGCAGGAGGGGGAAGAAAGGGTATTGGAGGTCCCAATTTCCCACGGCACACCAGATGATCACTCACTGCACACTAGTGTGCCACGGCACACTGGTTGGGAAACACTGGCTTAGAGATCACTTTTTGGTAATTCCAACACTTTCCTTCTCAATTTCTGATTAAGCAAGCCCCTATAGAGCTGGAAGGGATGTATCACTTTAAAACTCCAAGAAGCAATCGAACATACCTGAGTGTAGCGAGGAGTAGCAGCACTAAATGGAATCTGGCAAGTGGGCTACCACCATTAATGGCAACCCCACTTTGATGTCTCTGTAGTTTTTATTCTGTGAAATATTGACTGTTAGAATCACAGATCTGCCCCCAAGGATCCCCCCACTACAGACCCTCCCAGTGAAGCCCTCCCCTCCATAGGAAACAAGAGGATGCAGCCCTTCCCCAATATATAAAAAACCTGAAGATTGACATCACTGCTCTGCCCACTTGGAGAATTGGGTGTCCTTTTGTTTTAATATATAGTGCAGTGTTTCCCAACCAGTGTGCCGTGGCACGCTAGTGTGCCGTGAGCGATCATCAGGTGTGCCGTGGAAAATTGGAACCTCCGATACCCTTTCTTTCCCCTCCTGCCGAACACTTTTTCTTTTCCACTTGGGCTCCCTTCTTCTTAGCCTCGCTTTGCCTCGCTTTGCTCTGGGGCGAGTCTGTGCAGTAGCGCCCGCACGGGTCACGTCTTCCTCCCTCCCCCCTCCCCTCCTGAACACGCTCACACTGCCCCCTCGGATCAAAATGGCGGCAGAAGCGGCAGTGGAGAAGAAAAAGTAAGTGTTCGGCAGGAGGGGGAAGAAAGAGCGTGACAGGGGAGGAAGAGGTCTCTGTTGAAAGCTGGCATGGGCAAACTTGGACCTTCCAGGTTGTTTTGGGCTCCAACTCCCACCATTCCTAGCAGCCTCAGGCCCTTTTCCTTTCCCCCCCTCAGCCCCTCAAGCAGGAAAGGGCCTCAGGCTGTTAGGAATGGTGGGAGTTGGAGTCCAAAGCACCCAGAGGGCCCAAGTTTTCCCATGCCTGTTTTAGGGACCTTAAAGTGGCGAGCCTCCTTCCAACATTGTGATTCTGGATAGAAAACAAACAACAACATAACATAACATTGTTTGAGTCCACAGTGCTCTCTGGGTGTAGATGAACTACAACTTCCAAACTCAAGGTCATTTCCCAAGCAAACCCTTTCAGTACTTTCTGTTGGTAATGAGAGTTCAATATGCCAAGTTTGGTTCAATTCCATTGTTGCAAGAGTTCAGGATGCTCTTTGATTGTGTGTGAACTATAAATCCCAGAAACTGTAACTCCCAAATGTCAAGGTCTATTTCCCCCAAACTCCATCTGTGTTCACATCTGGGCATACTGAGTATTCATGCCAAGTTTGGTCCTGATCCAACATTGTTTGAGTCCACAGCGCTCTCTGGATATAGGTGAACTACAACTCCAAAACTCAAGGTCAATGCCCACTAAACTCTTGTAGTATTTTCTCTTGGTTATGGGAGTTCTGTGTGGGAAGTTTGTGTCTTTCTGCCATTCCTGCCAGGATATCTATGTTGTGTTCATCGAAAGAGGCCCAGGTTTCACACTGAGTGTATAAATACATTTAGAAACATATTAACTGTATGTATGACTGTGTTAGAGTGTCATTTTGTGTCATTTTGGCTGGTGGTGTGCCCCAGGATTTTGCAAATGTAAAAAGTGTGCCGTGGCTCAAAAAAGGTTGGGAAACCCTGATATAGTGTGTTCAAAAAAATAATGAGGCTGTTTTTTAAATAAAAATATTGAACATGCATGCAATCACAGTGTATCCCTTGAAAATAGCTCCTTGTGATCAAATCGGTGATTCTAGCATTTTCTGGGACGTTTCACAGCAGCGGAGGAAGTTTTCATTTGAGTTATTGTTCAAAGACTCATTGCAGCTGCCTGAGCATTTTCAACAATCCCAAAATGATGTCCTTTGATGTGGGTTTTCAACTTGAAAAAGGAAATCCTATCGAGCCATGCTCTGGCTGCATGGTGGGTGGGGAAGCATTCAGAACAGCCTTCATCCAAGCTATATTGTGCACTGCCCAGAAGGCATGAGAAAAAAGTTATGAAAATTAAAAGAAATCGGAAGGGATTCGTATGTATGGGACTTTCAAGTTTATACGCATCGCAGGGCCAATCCCGGAAGTGGACTTTCTTTTCCGCACTCTCTGGGCCCAAATTTTTGTTAGATTAGTAAATATTTCGGATGCCCACCCAACAGGAAAATTTCCCCCTCCAAAATAGCTTTGCAGACATAACTCACAGTCAAATTGGGGCCTTTCCATGCTTGGAGCCTAATTAGAGTGAAAGGCCTCCTCCAGGAAGTGAAAAAGGAGCCGGAAACAATAGAGATCAGATCGGGACTCTTAGAGGGCTGGAGGACTGACGAAAAGCGATTTAAACACCCAGGAAGGGGGTTTAGATAGAAGGACAGAGCAGAAGTACATAAGAACTGCTGAGAGAAGGGCAGCAGGAGTGAAAAGAGTACGGAGAGGAGAAGGAAGAGTTCAGAATCAAGAAAAGCCATAGAGTTCAAACGGACATCCTAGAGTGCTATGGTAAAACTGAATGGGGAAAAGCTGGAGTGAGGAGAACTCTACAGATTAGCAAGGCCTGCACCAGAGGTGGGCATTGGCAACTATTTTATTTAATAATATTAATAATAAGATATTAATGCATTATATGTCCCTGCAAAGAAACCCTGTCCTTTTATAATATTAATAATAATAATATATTAATGCATTATATGTCCCTGCAAGGAAACCAAGGGAAATGTTGCCCCTTGATTTGCCTGTGCTTAAAACAGTGTCAGTCCTGTTTCCCTGCTTTGCCTACTTTAGAACTACTAACGAATTTCGTTAGTAATTACGTTACATTTTAGAAATTTTTGGAATTTTTTTGTAAGTCTTTCTATTACTAATTTAAAAAATCCCCCTCATTAGATTTTTCGATTCCTTATTTTTGGGTTCTAAAGCATCCTTACTGCCCAGCTCTTGAAGTTGAAGGACAATGCTCCCGGCTCCTCTACATTTTTGCCTGTGACAAGACACAGAAAGCTCTATGCACTTTGCTAATATATTGACTGCTACAAAGGTGTGGACACCAATGTGGATATTCAAAGTATATGCTTAGGTTCCCACTCCACCTGCCTCAACTGTCATCGTCCTTTCCTTGACTTTCTATGTGATGAAAAAACATCCTTCTAATTGCTGTTTTGAACAGATCACATCTTCTATGTTTTGTCATCTATCCACAGGACATACCTTAAGAGGAGCTCAGCCTCAAAAGTAAAGTATATTTGGGCAAAATACTTGGATTATATAGTATTCCTAATGCATAAAGGAAAGACACTCTGATTCCTCCTCAGTCTGTCTATATATATATATACTAGCTGTACCCGGTAGGCATGGTTTCTGAACCCAAAAATTGGGGAATCAAAAATCTAATTTTGGGATTTTTTTGATTAGTAATAGAAAGACTTACAAAAAATTTCCAAAAATTTCTAAAATTTAACGTAATTACTAACGAAATTCATTAGTAGTTTTAAAGTAGGCCAACCAGGGAAACAGGACTGATACTGTTTTAAGCACAGGCAAATCAAGGGGCAACATTTCCCTTGGTTTCCTTGCAGGGAGATATAATGCATTAATATATTATTATTAATATTATTAAATACCTCTGGTGCAGGCCTTGCTAATCTGTAGAAGTCTCCTCACTCCAGCCTTTTCCCATTCAGTTTTACCATAGCAGTCTAGGACCGCCATTTGAACTCTATGGCTTTTCTTGATTCTGAACTCTTCCTTCTCCTCTCCGTGCTCTTTTCACTCCTGCTGCCCTTCTCTCAGCAGTTCTTATGTCCTTCTACTTTGTCCTTCTATCTAAACCCCTTCCTGGGTGCTTAAATCGCTTTTTTCCTCAGTCCTCCAGCCCCTCGAGGAGTGCCGATCTGGATCTCTCTATGGTTTCCGGCTCCTTGTTCACTGCCTGGACGAGGCCTTTCACTCGACTTAGGCTTCAAGCATGGCAAGTCCCCGATTTGCCTGTGAGTGATGTCTGCAAAGCTATTTTGGAGGGGGAAATTTGTCCTGTTGGGGGGGCATCCGAAATATTTAATAATCTAACGAAATTTTGGGCCCAGGGAGTGCGAAAAAGAAAGTCCACTTCCGGAATTGGCCTTGCGATCCGTATAAACTTGAAAGTCCCATACATACGAATCCCTTCCGATTTCTTTTCATTTTCATAACTTTTTTCTCATGCCTAGTACCCGGCACGCGTTGCTGTGCCCTATTTTGGAGATGCGAGGTAGTCTGAGTATGTAAGGGTTGGAGTTGTTGTTAGTTATGGTGTTGTTGGGGTCATGGCTGTGTTGTTGTGGGTTGTTTTGGTGGGTGGGATGTTGGAGTCCTGTGGAGTTGTTGTTGTGTGGTGTTGCTGGCGTTCTGCATTGCTTGTGGATATACAATGTTTTTGTCTTTCCGTCTGCTGTGTTGATGTAGAGGTTGATGCGTGTGTGGGTGGGGTAGTTTGGAAGTGAGTGGAGGTACTTGAAATCCCATTATCCATGGTGTGTCCTCCTCTAATCTGCAGTCGGATGGAGTGTGGGTCATGGGGGGCATTGTTTGCCAAGTTTGGTCTTTATCGGTCTTGGTTCTGGGACACAGTGGTCTGTGGGGAATGATGGGTTTTGAAGTATTACAAATCCCATTATCCATGGAGGTACTTCAAGTCCCATAATCCATGGTCCACCCTCCTCCAAACTGTAGTAGAATGTAGCGTGGGTCATAGGGGCTCTGTGTGCCAATGTAGGTTACTGTAAATTCAGGCCATACACAGTGTCCCATGAGCTGAGGCCTAGTCAGGAACAGCAAGTTAATGAAGCCTTACTGTCAATTCAGGCCATACACAATGTCCAATGAGCTGAGGGCTAGTCGGGAGAATCAAGTTAATGAAGCCTTACTGTCAATTCAGAGCGTAAACAGCATTCCATTTACTGTCAGGAAATTAAGTTAATCAGCCTTACTGTCAATTAAACAGCATTCCATTAAGTGAGGCCTAGTCAGGGGCCTTACTGTCAGCGTAAACAGCATTCCATTAAGTGAGGCCTAGTCAGGGAAATTGTTAATGAAGCCTTACTGTCAATTCAGGCGTCAGCATTCCATTAAGTGAGGCCTAGTCAGGAAATTAAGTTAATGAAGCCTTCTGTCAATGGTCTGTGATTTGTAGGGGTGTAAATTTTCTGTGGGAAGTGAATTGGGTGTTTGATTTTGTGCCTCAGCCCTTTGCCTTATCCTCCTCTGACAGTTTATTATGGGTCGGAATGTTCATGTTGGCTGGCCAGTACAGGAGTTATGCAAATCCGCCCTTATTGGCAGCCAATCATGTTGTGAGAATGTAGAGGCTGGGAGAGTCATTGGCAGCCCCGGAGGATGCTGGGAAATGTAGTTTTTTTTACTCGTTGTTTTGGGGGCCTTTTAGGTTTTGGGGGGGAATGTTTCTTTGCTACAAACGTACCTTGCTTGAGGCCTATTTCTGTTGGCAAGTTTGGTGTCTCTGCGTTGTAAGGTTTCTCTGTTTGGGACGGTCGTTCCATGACGACTCTTCCTTTATATATATAGATTACTAGATGAGGACCTGGCGGTGCCTGGGTTATTTGAGGAAGGCATTATGTGCCAAGGTTGGTTCCTATTAGATGTTTATGTGGCTTGCAGTGGTCTCAGGAACTT
This sequence comes from Anolis apletophallus, assembly GCA_030556195.1. Classification (NCBI taxonomy): domain Eukaryota; kingdom Metazoa; phylum Chordata; class Lepidosauria; order Squamata; family Anolidae; genus Anolis; species Anolis apletophallus. The sequence continues at coordinate 2,599,762 of JARBWK010000007.1, forward strand.
AGTGAAGGTACTGCGAGTCCCATTGGCCATGGTCCATCCCCCTCCAAACAGCACCAGGATGTAGCTTTTGGGTCAATTTTGGGCCTCTGTTTCACATTTTGGTCTATGATTATTGTTTGGGTGAGGGTTGAATGAGGGAAGGTACTGCAAGTCCCATCATCCATGGCCCCTCCTGCCCAATCTGCACCAGGATGTAAAGTGGGTCACCAGGTAGTGCCAAGTGTGGTCTTGCAGTCATTTGAGGGTTGCAGCGGTCCTGTTTCAACTCCCATCATTTGGTCCTGATCTGTCATTGCTGTGGGCCTCAGTGGCTGACTGCCTGAGGCCTTTCCCTTTCCCTCTGAGTCACTGTAGAATGTTTGAATGTGGTTGACCATTTGGGGTCATTTATGCAAATTCCATTTCAGTGGCAACCAATCCCCTCTGTCTGGGGCCGTAGAATGTTGGATATTTGAGGCTGGCCAGTTAGAGCCCGTTATGCAAATAATCCCACAATGGCAGCCAATCAAAACACTGGCACATATTCCTCCCGTCGCTCGGTCGGTCGCTCCACCGCAAACACTGACTTTTATTATATGTAATAGATAGATAGATAGATAGATGTACATGAGCAGCATTGTTTTTACAGTTTGCTAAGTAATCTGTGTAGGTTTTTTTCTGACATCTGTTGTGAGTAATTTCTCACCTAGATTTTTTTTAAAAAAAACACCGAGGCTTTGTTCATACTCGCAGCTTCAGGAAATATAGAAAGGGGATTATTTTCCCTGTACGGTCTTCTCGACATGCCATGAAAACAGAATTCAACTCTTTGTGGGACATTTGCGACTATGTATTACATCCCTAAGCCCAAGTCTCCCGCCCATCTCAGCACAACACAATTTTCATCTGACACCTTGTTGAGCTGAGACTATAGTTTTCTGTCTTGCTAGTAATGTAAATTTATAGCTATGCTAAAAAGACTGTGTTATCTCCCGTTACGGCTGTTGTGAATGGTCACTGTTCTTATTATGCATACATTTCAGCTTTAATGGAATTGTCACAGATGCTACGTTTTGTATTTCTTTTGCCATTTTAATCCCACTGTTTACTATTTTTCATTTCTTCCCACTGTTTAGCATTTGTGTATTATACTCTCAGTTTTTTCTTATCTACATGCATTTGCTCACATGCACTTTGTCATTTGTCAGCCAAGAATAACTCTTTGTGAATAGGAGAACTGGGATACTAGAACATGAAAGTATATGTCATAATACTTTCCTCCAAGATGCCACAATACGCTTTTTTCTTTGTAGGTCATTCCAGCATTTTGATTTCCTTGGCAGCAGGTAGAACAACACGGATTCAACTGGAACCTTCCAAAAACTATAAGCTGTGACTGCTTTCATCTTTGATCATTTGCCATGCTGTCTGAGCCTTACGGCATTTGTAGTCTGAACCTTTTGAGGGCCAGCCAATCATGTTGTGAGAATGTAGAGGCTGGGAGAGTCGTTGGCAGCCCCGGAGGATGCTGGGAAATGTAGTTTCTGCATATTTCTGCCTCTGAGTTATGATGTTTTCAGTGATATTTGTTTATTTATTTATTTATACATCAAACTTGTATACCGCCACTCCCCGAAGGCTCGGAGTGGTTTACAACAGTTGAAATACAAATAGGGGGGGAGGGGGAAGGGATAGGGAAGGAGGGGGAAAGAAGGGAAGGAGTCCAGCGGCAGTGACCGACTAAGGCATTTTCAGGATGCAAGACCTTGGCCGGCCCCTTAATCACACACACAGAGACGATAATCAGCTAACTACTTTATTGAAGAATAAGAAACAGTTGAAAAGGTAATTGTCCATAAAAATATCAAAAGTAATCCAAAAGCAAGGTAATGTCCAAAAGCAAACTTAGCATGGAAGTTTCCAAAGACTTGGCAGGGCTCCGCTCAGCAAAAGCGGATCAGGGAACAAAGCAAGATACAAGATCCAAGGCACTCCTTGGCAGGCCACTAGCCTAACTTAGCTACGTGGACTTGCCTCGCTACACATCTGTATAGGATAGACGTGGCCGAGGTACTGAGGATCCGTTCCCACGGATCCTATACTTAATCCTCCTGGCGAGGCCCCCGACGCTCTAGGGCTTCTCCTCCTCCAATCTGTGCTGCGAGACAGCGGTCGGTCTAGGCTGTGAAACCAGCCCCTTCTGCTAGCCTCGATGTTCCGTCTCCTATCAAAGGTTCGTCCTTGCCTCCCAGCACCTGGTTGCCTATCTTCGTGAGAGTCTGACTCCCTATCAACTTCCCGGGCCTCCTCCTCCGTGGTTTCCCACATTCTTTCTTGCGAACCTCGCCCCCCCGGCCGTTCGTAATCTTCACTATCACTGCTTACAGAATCCATCTGGCCTTCCAGATTCTCGTAAGGATCAGGCCAGCCAGGATCCCACGCCAGGCTCTCTGTGGGGGAAGAAGGCCCAGCTAACTCAAAATCCCCTTCTTCCAGCCCCTCCAAATCCTCCTCAGAATCTACCTCAGCTCCAGCTGGCTCTAATGCAAGTGGGACCCCTAGGGATGCCCCTTGCCCCCCAGGCACGAACGAGAACTGGGTTGCTACAGGCATCGTCCCGCCATCAAAAGGTGGCAGGCAAGGAAGCCCAAGTAGGGTCACCGGTACCCGGGTATGGGCTGGAGACGGCACTCGCAGACTTCCCAGTGGTCGCCTGCATTGAGTGTTCTGGCTCGCCCGAAGAGTGTCCACACCGACCCTCATATTGGTCGGGTTCGCCGTATGGAGCTCTGACCGTCTGTAACAGGAGCTCCAAAAGGTCCTGGGTCGGAAGATCTTCTGGGGCCTAGCCACCCTCGGTGCGGGATATCTCTTCGGCGGGTCGGTGGGAGGCCTGGGGGCTCGACCCTCTCGGAGGGGAGCCACTCCTGCCTCACACATCACCCGGCGCTTCCGCATCCGGCGCCTCCTCTTCCAGGGGCCTTGCTGCTTCCGGGCGGGGTCCTCGCTGGGAGCGGGGTCCTCCAAGGGCGGTGCTTCCGGTAGGTGACTACTTCTGGGTCCCGCTCCTCTTCTGGGTCCAGGCACATGGTGCAGGGGAGCGTCTTCAAGGCCAGCCGCCATGCTGGGCCGCTCCATCTCGAGTTGGCTTCCCCAACTTCTTGCGGCACAGCGGCGGCGGGCGCGGGAGTTCCGGGGGAGAGCCAGGACGGCCGAGATATCAAGCTCGGCCATCGACGAATCGCTCGCCTGCAGGTCTCCGCGGCCCATGGCTGTCTCCACCACTGAAGGTAGGCAGGTATTCATGAACTTTTAGTCCCTCAGATAGTCTAGATTCCAACTCTAATAAAACTAGGAGGTTCTGAGAGTTCTACTCCAAAGCAATGCTTTGGGAGTGAGTTCGTTAATGTGAGGCAAACATGATACGAGGGCAATGGGTCAATAAGTCCATGACTTTTTGAATTTCCCGCCTCTTAACTGAAAGGGCAACACTGCTCCTGTCAACAGGCACCTGTCAGTTGACTCCTGTCAAAATTTGAACAAGCTGCGTCATTTAGTTTGTGTTTGACAGCCATTGATAGCAGACTTCTGCGGGATTTGAGGAGAAAATGGAAAAAAGTGAATTTCGCGTGCTCATTAAGCATTATTTTTTGCGGGAAAAAACCATCACTCAAACCAAGGCTAAGCTTGATAAATACTATTTATTTATTTATTTATTCAATCTTATATCCCGCAGGCTCGGGGCAGTTTATAACAGTCAGTTAAAATACATGTAAAACACATAAAATACATATAATCAAATAAAACATTTGCCAGATAGGACATGGACAGAGTCAGAGCCGGAGGGCATTAGTTAAAGGCAAGCTTGAACAGAGTTGTTTTGCATGCCCTCCGGAAAGGGGCTAATTCCGTGATGGCGCAGACGTCGTCCGGCAATGTGTTCCATAGCGTCGGGGCCACCGCGGAGAAGGCTCACTATCTAGTCACGGACAGATGGCAGGACCAGACTGCTGGAACTGTCAGGAGATTTTGTTCTTCTGAGCGTAGTAATCTTGGGAGAACATACGGGGTGAGACGGTCCCTCAGGTACGCTGGCCCTAGACTATACAAGGCCTTGTAGGCACACTATTTACATTTGCAAAATCCTGGGGCACACCACCAACCAAAATGACACAAAATGACACTCTAGCACAGTCATACATATAGTTAATATCTTTTTAAATGTATTTATACACTCAGTGTGAAACCTGGGCCTGTTTCGATGAACACAACATAGAAATCCTGGCAGGAATGGCAGAAAGACACAGACTTCCCACACAGAACTCCCATAACCAAGAGAAAATATTATAAGAGTTTGGTGGGCATTGACCTTGGGTTTTGGAGTTGTAGTTCACCTATATCCAGAGAACACTGTGGACTGAAACAATGTTGGATCAGGACCAAACTTGGCATGAATACTCAATATGCCCAAATGTGAACACAGATGGAATTTGGGGAAAATAGACCTTGACATTTGGGAGTTACCGTTTCTGGAGGGGGGGGGGCTCGAAAGACCAGCAGTCTCCCTCTCACTTAGGTTGCCCCCTCCCTCCCCACCAGGCTTGAATTGGGGTCATGGGGAGCAGGAGCCTCACTCACCACCTGCGCAACTCCTCAGGGGTCAGTGGGGCGGCCCGGGTGGACATCTCGGGGCTAGCAAAGCAGGCAGGAAGGAAGGCGGCGGCGGGCAGGGAGCCGGAAGGAGGCTGAGAGTGGAAGGGGGAGGGGCTGGGCCGGTGATGGACTGAACCATCTGGCATTAGGCCCAGGGGTGTGGAGGCAAGAGGGGGTCTCTACTTGGGGAAAGGGAGGCGGGCCTTCCCAATGCATGGAGAGGGAGAGGCCAAGTAGACAACGGGTGGGGGCGTTGTAATTTTGTGCCTTTATCGAGGTAGGTTTCTTAGGGTTTTTATACTTCAACACACTAGACTCTCCCCCCCCTGGAGGTTTCAATTTCCCACGGCACACCTGATGATCGCCCACGGCACACTAGTGTGCCCCGGCACACTGGTTGGGAAACACTGGTCTAGACAGAGAATATGTCTTAGTGCAAATGGGTTGAAACATGTTAAAATGGGTTTATGGTAACTTCAGAGCAACGGAGTTGTGCTATAATCAAGCAGTGCGGAGCCAGGATATATTATTTCCAATGGAGCAGCAATAATGCAGAAGGAGCCATAATTAAAGCGCCCTGGCCGAAAAGCATTTTCCAGCGAGCGTAGAAGGAGAGATATTCTTTGCCGTTTTAAGCCTGCCTTTTTGGCCAAAAAGGGATGTCTATTTGTACTGACAAATGCAATTGAAATAGATCCAGGAGCATAGCAATCACAATTAAAGTAAAATAGAGGCTGATGTCCAGGCACCACTGGTAGGGGAAAAAATTGCCTACAGCAGCAGTTCCCTTTTCTCAAAAATCCTCTCAACTTTGCTCTTAAGTATCAGGCGATAATCCCATGCAAATTGTTTAAGACAAAAAATAAGATCCTTTAATGCTCCCTTCGATTATACTCAGTGAAGGTCTTCATGTCGCTCAGCTTGTCAGATATTTGAGTATCTAGTGCGACTAAAGCTATCAGGCATGTAAAGACCTGAAAAATGATCTATGTGTGTCCCAAATGATTCTCTTTCTCCTATTATCTTCTTTTCTCTTTTTTTGGGCACTTTTCCCTCCTTCAAATCCTGCCCTTAACACACTGGACGAATGGCTCTTGAATTATGTGGTTGCATTCTCACATTATAGTTCCATTGTGAGATAATTCTGCAATTGGGTTGAAGATCACTTTCTCTCTCGTTGAAAATCCCCTTCCATTTATCTGCCCAAAGTTGGCAGGTAAAAGGACGTCCTGGAGCACATGGCAGTTTCATCCGCTAGACAAAGGGATTATCGTTCCTTCAGTTGGAGCCCTGCCATTGCGACTGGCTCTATGACAGCCTCCCGCCCCAGTTCATTCCTGGAAATCAGATGTGCAGAAAGCAGCGAGCCCACTGTGCGAGAGAGAGAGAGAGAGAGAGGAAGAGGCTTGTGGGACGTACTGATTTTGGCACACCAGAATGTGGGCATGCGTTGTTGTATTTTATTTTTTTTTACAGTTTGTGGTTTTGTATTTTTTCAATATGAAAACCGATGTGACCATTAGAGGTGTTCAAATTTAAGGTATTTGTCCCAACCACACACAAAAAATAGAAACAGTTTGACTAAAAATAAGCCTAAACATAAGTTAGGGAACTATTTGGTCAGTGCTTGGATGGGAGACTGCCAACAAATCTCTCTCTCTCTCTCTCTCTCTCTCTCTCTCTCTCTCTCTCTCTCTCTCTCTCGGCATTAGTTCGCGAACGAAGATTCTTAGGAAGGACTCATCCCATGCTTTCCACAAGTGCGTTGATGACTAAAAAGGCCAATCTGAGATAGGCAAGTTCGGTTGCAGAAAGCACAGCAGAAAGTCTCCTTGGGTGATGTTGTTTCCAAGTTGCGGTTCTTTCTGCGTTGTCGTTTCTCTTCGAGACCCGTTCGGCGTGTCTTCTCGAAAGAGGCCGCAGCATTGTGGATAGTGCGTCTCCACGGCTCCCGATGTGAGGCCAGGGTGGACCATTGTTGGTGATCAATCTGGCCGAGCCTGAGATGTTGTTTCAGGGAGTCCTTATATCTCTTTTTGGGGGCGCCTCTCATGCGCTGACCCATGGCGAGTTCACCATAGAGTAGTATCTTTGGGAGGCGGTGGTCCTCTATCCTAGAGACGTGTCCTGCCCAGCTCAGCTGTGTTCTCAATAGCATGGCCTCAATGCTGGTGACTCCTGCTTGCTCAAGGACAGCAACATTAGTCACATAGTCAGTCCAGTGTATATTTAGGATTGTGCGAAGACAGCGCTGATGAAAGCGTTCGAGGAGTCGTAGGTGTTGGCAATAGGTGACCCATGTTTCAGACCCATAGAGGAGAATTTGACAGTACGATAGCTCTGTACACACTGATTTTGGTGCTTTGCATCAGGTGCTTGTTGCTCCAGACTCTTTTGTGAAGCCTTCCAAATGCACTCTATGCCTTTGCTAATCTGTGATCTTTTTCTTTATCAACCTTGGCATCTGAAGAGATGATGCTTCTCGGGTAGGTGAACTGCTGAACGGACTTGAGCACAGATGTGCCTATGCTGACGTGAGGATGATGGTGTTCTTCCTGTGGTGCGGGCTGGTAGAGGACTTCCGTTTTCTTCAGGCTGACTTCCAGCCCAAACAGCTCTGCAGCCAACAACAGCCAACAAATACAGGTTGAGTATTTGAGCCGCTTTGGGGTCTTAGTCGTAAGGGGAAAGTAGGGTACAAATAAACACATCTTACATAAACATAACTACTATGATAACTGTTTGGGATCAGTGTTTTGAATTTTAGATTTTCTTTATTATTTATTTTTAGATTTTGGAATACCTGTCGTTTATTTTATTTATTTAATGTCAAAAGCATTGCATAAATAAATATGTTTAAAACTGATAAAATAAAGGGACCGCAGGCAGCTAAATAGTTTTAGACCAAAAATGGGCAAGGGTTACTGTAGCTTTAAACAGTTCTTCCTCTGTGCATGAGGCAGGGCATTGTGGACAAGCATATAAGTGCTGAATTGTTTGTTCTGCTCCACAGTCACACAAGGTGGAAGATTCATCTAGGGAGTGCAATTTTGCCAAGTTATCTTTTGATCTTCCCGCTATACATCTGAGTCTGTTCAGGGACTTCTAAATTGCCCATTCTTGGTTTGCCACTGGAGGAAGACCCTAATTTGGGGGGGGGGGGGGGGAATTCAGTTGAAATTGCCATATAATTACATTATATACACATACCTATAATTACTTAATACATACATAATGAGATACCTCAGAGCTGAGACCCAAGTCAAAACATGCAATCCATTTATGTTGCGTATACACCGGAAGGTAATTCTAAACCATGCTTGTGTACACTGAACCCCCAGAAAGCAAAGGTGTCAGTATTTCAGATACCTATGTGGGCAACTTCAGATTTTGAAATTCCAGTTCAGGGATGCCCAATCTGTACTAAGTGCTGTAGGCTATATATTTAGAGCACTGTTTCCCAACCCTAGTGTGCCATGAGCGATCATCAGGTGTGCCGTGGGAAATTGGAACCTCCAGGAAGGGGGGGAGAGTCTAGTGTGTTGAAGTATAAAACCCTACAGAAACCTATCTCGATAAAGGCACCAAATTACAACCACCCCTCCCCACCCTGTTGTCTACCTGGTCTCTCCTCTCCATGCATTGGGAAGGCCCGCCTCCCTTTCCCCAAGTAGAGGCCTCCTCTTGCCTCCTGGGGGTTCTGTGTGGGAAGTTTGGCCCAGTTCCATCATTGGTGGGGTTCAGAATGCTCTTTGATTGTAGGGGAACTATAAATCCCAGCAACTACAACTCCCAAATGTCAAGGTCTATTTCCCCTGAACTCTATCTGCGTTCATATTTGGGCATATTGAGTATTCATGCCAAGTTTGGTCCTGATCCAACATTGTTTGAGTCCACAGTGCTCTCTGGATATAGGTGAACTACAACTCCAAAACTCAAGGTCAATGCCCACCAAACTCTGACAGCATTTTCTCTTGGTTATGGGAGTTCTGTGTGGGACGTTTGTGTCTTTCTGCCATTCCTGCCAGGATATCTATGTTGAGTTCATTGAAACAGGCCCAGGTTTCACACTGAGTGTATAAATACATTTAAAAACATATTAACTATACGTATGACTGTGTTAGAGTGTCATTTTGTGTCATTTTGGTTGGTGGTGTGCCCCAGGATTTTGCAAATGTAAAAAGTGTGCCGCGACTCAAAAAAGGTTGGGAAACAATGTTTTAGAGGAAGGAACTGGCAAAAAAAATCTTTGAGTATTCCTTATTTTTTAAAACAGGAAGCTTTAAGGTATATACACTCAAAAGTCTGGTGGGAATCTTCTGGCCATTGCACAGACGCAACCCTTTCCTCCCCCCCCCCCCATCTTTTGCTTGGGGCTGGGATGTTTTGTTTGTTTTGACACTCAAAAAGATTGCCTTACCCAGAAAAGCCAAAGCAGCAGAAGTTCTGCCAGCCGCTCTTCTGTCTCTGGACTTTTGGGAGTTGTAGTTCAAAAATGTATTTTTTTTCCTCAAACATTAGCAAATAGATTTGGAAGTATTCGGGGTTCAGAGTTCAGAGCCTAGAATAGTTCCTTTAAATCAGGAGTAAAATGAAAAGTGGTTTCACAATCACCACAATGACATGGAAGCCACCCGCTGCCACTGGCAACAGGATTAGGCACAGTCTCACTCACATATAACTTACTAGCTGACCCGGCCACGCGTTGCTGTGGGATTTTTTTAACTTGGGGACTGTGTGTGTAGTCATGTATGTGTGTATATGTGTATGTGTGTATATGTGTGTACTTATGTATATGTGTGTTTGTATATGTATGTGCGTGTATATGTGTTGATGTGTGTAAGTACAGATGTGTTTATGCATGTGTGTATGTGTATATTTGTATATTTCTGTGCATGTATATATGTGTGTGTATGTGTTTCTGTGTTCCTTTCTTCTCCCCTCTTCACTCCATCCTTGTATCCTTTCCTTCCTTTCCCCTCCCCTCCCCTCCTTCCTGCTATCCTTCCTTTTTCCTTCCTTTCTTCTGCCCTCTTTCCTTCCTTCCTTCACTCCATCCTTCTATCCTTTCCTTCCTTCCCCTCCCCTCCTTCCTGCTATCCTTCCTTTTTCCTTCCTTTCTTCTCCCCTCTTTCCTTCCTTCCTTCACTCCATCCTTCTATCCTTTCCTTCCTTTTCCCTCCCTCCTTCCTGCTATCCTTCCTTTTTCCTTCCTTTCTTCTCTCCCCTCTTTCCTTCCTTCCTTCACTCCATCCTTCTATCCTTTCCTTCCTTTTCCCTCCCCTCCTTCCTGCTATCCTTCCTTTTTCCTTCCTTTCTTCTCCCCCTTTCCTTCCTTCCTTCACTCCATCCTTCTATCCTTTCCTTCCTTTTCCCTCCCCTCCTTCCTGCTATCCTTCCTTTTTCCTTCCTCTCTTCTCCTCTCTTTCCTTCCTTCCTTCACTCCAGCCTTCTATCCTTTCCTTCCTTTTCCCTCCCCTCCTTCCTGCTATCCTTCCTTTTTCCTTCCTTTCTTCTCCTCTCTTTCCTTCCTTCCTTCACTCCATCCTTTTATCCTTTCCTTCCTTTTCCCTCCCCCTCCTTCCTGCTATCCTTCCTTTTTCCTTCCTTTCTTCTCCCCTCTTTCCTTCCTTCCTTCACTCCATCTTTCTATCCTTTCCTTCCTTTTCCTTTCCCTCCTTCCTGCTATCCTTCCTTTTTCCTTCCTTTCTTCTCCCCTCTTTCCTTCCTTCCTTCACTCCATCCTTCTATCCTTTCCTTCCTTTTCCCTCCCCTCCTTCCTGCTATCCTTCCTTTTCCTTCCTTTCTTCTCCCTTCCTTCCTTCCTTCCTTCACTCCAGCCTTCTATCCTTTCCTTCCTTCCTTTCCCCTCCCCTCCTTCCTGCTATCCTTCATTTTTCCTTCCTTTCTTCTCCCCTCCTTCCTTCCATCCATTCTTCCTTCTATCCTTCCTTTCCTTTCTTCTCCCTTCTTCCTTCCTTCCTTTCTCCCTCCCTTCTTTCCTTTCCCTCCTTCCTGCCATTCCTCCCCTTTCTGTATCAGTCCTTGCTCCCCTTGTCTCAGTCCCTCCATTCCTTTCCCTACCTTTTCCCCCCTTCTTTCGTTCCTTTTGGGGGGGTTAAGGAGGAGGGGGTGGGAGGGGTGCTGTCCCCGTTTGCTGCAGCGGAGTCCTCCAGAGGCTTCGGCGAAGACAGCGGGCCTTCCTCCTCCTTTTAGCTCTTAATCAGCCAGCGCCGCTGTGGCTTTTTCTCTTTCATGTGTCCCAGCCTATATATGTGTGTGTTTTGTGTATGTATGTATGTATGTATGTATATATATGGATTTGTGCCTATGTGTACATATGTGTGTGTGTGTACTTCTGTATATGTGTATATGTATATGCGTGTTTTTGTATATGTATATGCGTTTATATGTGTCGATATGTGTAAGTACAGATGTGTGTATGTATGTGTGCATGTGTATATTCCAGTGCATGTATATATGTGTGTATGTGTGAATGTCTATATGTACATTAATCTTGTATTTTAATGTATTTTTAATGTGTTTTAATTGTTGAAGTGTTTTGGGGTTTATATTGTTATTATGTGGGCATCGAATTGTGCCGTATTGTAAGCCGCTCTGAGTCCCCCCCTTGGGGGTTGAGAAGAGCGGGGTAAAATCCTGAAATAAATAAATAAATACATACATGTGTGCATGTGGCAAAGACCAACAGTAACATCCCTTCCTGCCTTTTATACTTCCTTTCTTCCCTCTCCCCCTCATCCCTCAGCTTTTCTCTTCTCTCTCTCCTCCTGCCTCTTCTCCCTCCCTCCCTACCACCAACATTCCGACACTCTAAACCGCCGGAAGGGTGTGGTGTGAGGGATCATGGGAGTTGTAGTCCAGTGGGTTTTTTTGTATTTTTGGTCGTGTTGTTAATTTTTTTATTTGGGGGGTGGGGGTGGTAAACATACCAAGTGGGGTTTTGTGTCTATGTGGGCTGATTTGGTGTCTTCCTTGTGTGGTTTTGCTGTCTATAGGCTACTTAGGATGACAGCTCTCTTTTTATATATGTAGATTGCTCATTAATTTCAACAAGCTGACCTTGATTTTGAGAAGTGGTCACTATAGGTGCTCATCTATCAGGCACCTGACAGGGTCAGTCAGAATAAACATCACTTATTTGGTTTGGCTGAAAATGTAATCACATTCATTACTGTTTTATTGTGTCATCTTGAAGCTTTCCCGAACAATCACAAGGGTCAGGAACTCTCATGTCCCTCGTTGTCTTTTTTTTCTTTTCTTTTTTTAATGAAAGCAGAGGGCCTACAGAAAATAATAGCCTTTTCACAGAGACAGAGACAGGCAAAAGTAATATTTCAAAACCTGTTTAAAGACCTGGGGAAAGAAGGAAAAGGAGCATTCGCCATGCCCATCCCTGGTGAAATAAGTCCTTTGTGGTTGTTGGCAATCACATCTTGTAAAATAAAATAAGTTTGAGCCTGTTTTAGCTCCAATTAAAACTAATATCTGAAGACAAGTAACTATTGGACTATCATTTCACCATTCTAAAACTTTGTCATCACAATTGTCTCTTTCCCCCTGAAGGCGCCGGTTCGCGGCCTGGGAGTGATCCTGGACTCATCGCTGAGCATGGAGCCCCAGGTCTCGGCGGTGACCAGGGGAGCATTTGCACAGTTAAGACTCGTGCGCCAGCTGCGCCCGTACCTCTGGCTACGGTTGTCCATGCTCCGGTCACATCCCGAATAGATTATTGCAACGCACTCTACGTGGGGCTGCCTTTGAAGACAGTTCGGAAACTGCAATTAGTCCAATGGGCGGCAGCCAGATTACTAACGGGAGCTACATACAGGGAGCATACTAAAGCGGTTTTGGTACTTGGAGCAGGAGTACAGTCAGAGAGTGATGCTGCACATGTGTAGAGATTAGCAAAGGGGGTTTCTGTGCCAAGAATCAGGCAGGCACTGGCTCCGTGAATGCTGCACTATGATTGGTGCTTCTAGCCCATGTTGTGATTTGCCAAAGTACACCCCGTGCCTAGCGTAGCTAACGTAGGCTCAGATTGGCCAAAGCAGTACAAGGCTTGAGGCTTGTTTACCTCAATGCCAAAAGGATAAGAACTGCGCATGAGCAGAAGGGTCTGCCCCCTCCTTTGCTGAAAGAGAAAGAGGCAGAAGCAAAAGTTTCTGTAGAATTGTTGCAAAGCGGAGCAAGGTCACTGGCCAGAGCTGATAATATACATGTGAGATGAAATGTTCTTTGTTCTAACAAATAGGAGGGGATTAAGATGTGATGCTAATGGAAATGCTATGTTTTATTGGATTAATGAAATGATTTGTAACACCAGCCAATGATGTTTGTGAAGAAGGGCTGGCCTTTGTGGATGCCACCATGATGGGTATATATGCTTTGTGTTAAGGATGACCGGGGCCGTTCGCCCCTGATAGCAGCTTGTTCTGTGGGCAACCCCACCAGCTGGTGTAATCAATAAATCTCTTTGATTTCACGTTGAGCAGTGAAGTTGTTGCGTGATTTCCTCATCCCTGCGCCCGCACGTCCATGCCGCCGATTTGGTAAGAGGTAACTTGCCACTTGGAGTTCCATAACTCCCAATTTGCTGCTACAATACCACCCCCCTGTTGTGTCGGCTCCACTGGCTGCCTGTCCACTTCCCAGCTCAATTCAAAGTGCTGGTTTTGACCTTTAAAGCTCTATACGGTTCTGGCCCAGCTTACTTATCTGAACGCATCTGCCGCTACGTCCCACCTCGTAATTTAAGATCGTCCGGGAAGGCCATGCTCTCGCTCCTGCCAACTTCTCAAACGCGGTTGGTGGGGACGAGAGAGGGCCTTCTCGGTGGTGGCTCCCCGTCTGTGGAACGCGCTTCCAAGCGACATACGATCAACCCCATCCCTCCTGGCATTCAGGAAAAAAGTGAAATCATGGCTGTGGGACCAGGCGTTTGCACATTAGCACAATGTAATACTTTGGACTGGATTTGTAACGGCAAGTTGATGGATATGGCTCAATAATCCTGTTATGGACGAAATACTGTTTTTAACTTAAGAGAATGTGCATGATGTGTTAATGTTAATGGTATTTTAATGAATTTTAATGGTGTATGTTTTTGGTTTTATATTGTATTTTATTATGTTGGCATCGAATTGTGCCTTTTGTAAGGCCGCTCTGAGCCCCCCCCCCTCCCTTGGGGGTAGAGAAGAGCGGGGTAGACATTTTGGAAATAATAAATAAATAAATAAATAAATAAATAAATAAATAAATAAATTTCCCCACTATGTAAAGTCAGGTGGAGACACTTGAAAAATTTAATATTTGCAATTCCTAGTGTACATGGACTTGCACCATACCCCCTAGGCTGGATCTACAGTGCCCTATATCCCTGGATCTGATCCCAGATTATTTATTATTTATTATTTATTATTTATTATTTATTATTTATTATTTATTATTTATTATTTATTATTTATTATTTATTATTTATTATTTAGTTTTTATTATTTATTATTTATTATTTATTATTTATTATTTATTATTTATTATTTATTATTTATTAGATTATTATTTATTTATTTATTTATTTATGGTATTTGTACCCCGTAGCTTCTCACCCCCGCAGCTTACATTTGCAGCACTACAGGCCGCAACACCACAATACAATATAAAAATACACCATATAGTCAACATCATTAAAAGCATTAAAAACATTTTAAAAACATTACATTAAAAACTACTACATACAACAATAATGAATTAAAGCCATCAAGCGGAACACATTGTCAGTCCAGTCATGTCCAAAGTGTCAATCCAGTCAAATCCAAAGGTGCAATTTACATCTGCTGCCCAAAGGCCTGGTCAGCAGAACGACGACTTTAGCTTTTTAAAAAAAGTGAGGCGAGATGGAATTGATCTTATTTCGTTTTGGAGTGTGTTCCATAGGTGAGGGGCCACCGCCGAGAAGGCCATGTCTCTCGTCCCCACCAGCCGCATTTGCGATGCTGGTGGGAGCAAAAGCAGGGCCTCCCCAGATGATCTTAGACTGCGAGATGGGACATAGAGGCAGATGCGTTCGGACAAGTAAGCTGGGCCAGAACCGTATAGAGCTTTATAGGTCAAAACCAGCACTTTGAATTGGGTTCGGAGATGGACAGGCAGCCAGTGGAGCTGACACAGCAGGGGGGTGGTATGCTCCCTGTATGTAGATCCGGTTAGTAATCTGGCTGCCGCCCGTTGGACTAGTTGTAGCTTCCGAACTGTCTTCAAAGGCAGCCCCACTTAGAGTGCGTTGCAGTAATCTATTCGGGATGTAACCAGAGCGTGGACCACCGTGGCCAAGTCAGACTTTCCAAGGTACGGGCGCAGCTGGCGCACAAGTTTTAATTGTGCAAAAGCTCTCCCAGCCACCGCCGAGACCTGGGGTTCCAGGCTCAGCGATGAGTCCACGATCACTCCCAAGCTGCGAACCTGCAGATTATCTGTTTTGAACTGGATTACATGAGTCTGAACTGGCAGATAATCTGGGATAAGAAGATGATCTGGGATGAGCAGATAATCTGGGATCAGATCCTGGTATTCTAGGACAGGGCTGTCCAACTTCTTTGGGCCCAGGGCCGGAATTCAGGTGACTGATCACCTTGGGGGCCGGAGCGGAGGTGTGGCCGCTCACGGGGCGTGGCCACAGCAGGGGCATGGCCGCTCGTGGGGCGGGGCCGCTCCCGCCCTGGCGTGCATGCCCAGCATCGTGCGCGGCCCGCCCCTTTTCGGCGGGGTGACGTCAGGCGCCACGGCTGACGTCACCCAGCCCCGCCGAAAAGGGGTGGGTCACACAAGATACCGGGCTTGCACGCCAGGGCGGGATCGGCGAGCTGCCCTCCGCCATGTCCCTAGCTCTTGCAGCAGGCGAGCCTGAAGGAAGGTAAGCTCCCGGGCTTACCTTCCTTCAGGCGGCGACGCTGCAAGAGCTAGGGAGCGGCCCTGCGCGAGCGAGGAACAGGCGGGGGGAAGTCCCGCCCCTCGGGCATCTGACGTGGCTTCCCTCTGCCTCCTCCTCACTCGCGCCGGCCCCGCCCCTCCTTGCGCTCCCCCCCCACCCTGAGGACGAAATTTTTTTGGAAATTTTTTTTCGATTTTTTTTAAAAAAAGGATGTCTTGCAGGGGGTTGGGGGGCCGTAGGGAAGGGGCTCAGGGGCCATGTACGGCCCCCGGGCCGCCCGTTGGGCAGCCCTGTTCTAGGGCAATGTAGGCGCAGCCCTAGATTAATATGTTTCTGATCAAACATCTAGCCTTTCCACTTTCCAAATGTTTGTGATTTTAAAAACAAAAAAACCCCCAAACTATTAAAAGTACAATCTGGGGAAAAGCCACAACTAGAAATACATATTTTTTGTGCAAGTTTTATGCCTGCTGATGATTCCTGACTCTTTCTCTTTTAAATGAATAATAATGCAGAAAGGACGCTAAAGTGATACAGGAGTTCAAAAGGGTTCTTGTGCAAAAAAAATGGCACGAAGAGAAAAAGATGGATTCCTTCATCTTCAACCATCCTTCAGGTCACTCAAAGGTGTTCACCGACACTTCAGCCTCATTGGGTGTTATTAGCCTGGAATCATCTTCACCTGATTTGGAGTGGCGATTGTAAGCATTTCCAGCAAGATTGTTCCCACTCCTTCAGATGTTTTATCAGGAGCTGCCTTGTAGTTTTCTGCCTGATTGCCTCAATGTGTATAGATTAGTACTTGGCTGTAATAGGAAGATAATGCAAAGGAGCTCTAAAGGCTTCCAGTTCAGACGAAGCATTTTATCAGGGTAATTATGGTCTTTCCTAGGGCCCTTCCACACTGCACCATTAAAGTTCTATGATTCCACTTTAACTGTCATAGATACGTCCCATGGAATCATGAGATTTGTGGTTTGGTGAGGAGTAGGCACATTTCAGCTGAATCGCATATGCACTTTCTTCTCTCCCAGCACCAGCAGCTTTCCAAGGCATTTTAAGGAGGCCCAGGGAAGGAAGAGCAATGACCTGGAGCTCAGTTGAACTATCTTCCCTGGAGTACCTTAAAACGTTCAATAATGTAATTCCATCTTAATGGTATTACTGTGAGTTATTATGAGTTATCTGACAATTGTATTTTACGAACTGTTGTAAGTCGCCCCGAGCCGTTGGGGGGCGACAGACAAATGTGAAATAATAAATAAATAAATAAATGTAATGCAGTGTTTCCCAACCAGTGTGCCGGGGCACACTAGTGTGCCGTGAGCGATCATCAGGTGTGCCGTGAGAAATTGGAACCTCCAGGAAGGAGGAAGGGGAGAGTCTAGTGTGTCGAAGTATAAAAACCCTAAGAAACCTACCTCCATAAAGGACCCCTCCCCACCCGTTGTCTACTTGGTCTCTCCCTCTCCATGCATTGAGAAGGCCCGCCTCCCTTTCCCCAAGTAGAGACCTCCTCTTGCCTCCTGGGGGTTCTGTGTGGGAAGTTTGGCCCAGTCCTATCATTGGTGGGGTTCAGAATGCTCTTTGGTTGTAGGGGAACTATAAATCCCAGCAACTACCACTCCCAAATGTCAAGGTCTATTTCCCCTGAACTCCATCTGCGTTCATATTTGGGCATATTGAGTATTTATGCCAAGTTTGGTCCTGATCCAACATTGTTTGAGTCCACAGTGCTCTCTGGATATAGGTGAACTACAACTCCAAAACTCAAGGCCAATGCCCACCACACTCTTATAGCATTTTCTCTTGGTTATGGGAGTCCTGTGTGGAAAGTTTGTGTCTTTCTGCCATTCCTGCCAGGACATCTATGTTGAGTTCATCGAAACAGGCCCAGGTTTCACACTGAGTGTATAAATACATTTTTTAAAAATATTAACTATACGTATGACTGTGTTAGGGTGTCGTTTCGTGTCATTTTGGTTGGTGGTGTGCCCCAGGATTTTGCAAATGTAAAAAGTGTGCCACGGCTCAAAAAAGGTTGGGAAACCCTGCCTTAAAAATCCCCTCATTTGCCTGCAAGGCTGTAATCTCCTTTCCTCGTGAGGTTTTTTCTTCCTTAAAGCTGTTTCTCCTTTCTACTATAGAGGAGGCATAGGCTATATTTTGTGTGTGTGCTGGTATTACTATTATTAATCTATGTATATAATAAAAGTCAGTTTTTGCGGGCGGTGGGTGGTGTGACCGAGCGACAGGAGGAATATGTGCCAGCGTTTCGATTGGCTGCAACTGTGGGATTATTTGCATAAAGGGCTCTGATTGGCCAGCCTCAGAACGCCAACATTCCCCCGCCCCAGACAGAGGGGATTGGCTGCCACTGAAATGATATTTGCATAAAGGACTCCGATTGGCCAACCACATTCCAACATTCTACAGTGACTCAGCGAAAAAAGGAAAGGCCTCAGGCAGTCAGCCACTGATGCCCACAGCAATGACGGATCAGGACCAAACTTGGCAAACAGGGGTCCAATGGCCCACTTCACTACGTGGTGTGGTTTAGGGCAGGAGGGGCCATGAATGATGGGATTTGCAGTACCTTCACATCATTCACTTAGCAAACAACACTGTAGCTCCTAGAAATCACAGACCAGGCCCAAAACTTCCTCAACTTGATTATCCTGACTAGGTCTCAGCTCATGGGATATTGTTAGGCTTCCTCAACTTGATTATCCTGACTAGGCCTCAGCTCTTGGGATATTGTTAGGCTTCCTCAACTTGATTATCCTGACTAGGCCTCCAACAATGACAGAACAAGACCAAACTTGGCACACAGACACACCCCCCCCCCCCCAAGATGCACCCTACATCCCGGTGCAGTTTGAGGGAGGATGGACCATGGAGGATGGGGCTTGCAGTACTTTAATTCACTTCCTTAGAGCACTGTGGCCCACACCAATGACGAATCAGGACCAAACTTGGCACACAGACGCCCAATGGCTCACTTTAGAAACCTGCTGCGGTTTACAGCAGGATGGCTCACAAATGATGGGATTTGCACTACCTTCACCCAATTCATTTCCCACAGAACATTGCAGCCCCTACAAATCAGAGACCAGGCCCAAACTTGGCACACAGAGTACCCATGACCCACTCCACATCCTGGTGCAGTTTTGAGTGGGACGGACCACGGATGATGGGAGTTGAAGTACCTTCACTCACTTTCTGAGACCGCTGCAACCCTCATCCAATGACTGATCAAGACCACACTTGGCACACAGAGCCCCCATGACCCACTCTACATTCTGGTGCAGATTGGAGAACGGGGGACCATGGATGATGGGACTTCCAGTACCTTCCCTCACTTCAACCCTCACCCAGAGATAATCAAGACCAAATGTGACACAGAGAGCCCCCATGACCCACTCTACATTCTGGTGCTGTTTGGAGGGGGATGGACCATGGCCAATGGGACTTGCAGTACCTTCACTAAGTTCCTGAGACCACTGCAAGCCACATAAACATCTAATAGGAACCAACCTTAGTACACAATGCCTTCCTCAAATAACCCAGGCACCGCCGGGTCCCCAAGCTAGTAGTAATAATGTTTTAGAGGTATTTCCTGAAGGAGAGGACGGGAAGAAGTAAAAGAAACTAAAAAGGGTGAAAGCCCCCAAATGAGCACATGGACTCCATCTTTGTCCCTCAAGTCCCCAACTCTCAGTTGTCCCACTAAATTTTTAAAAAATCAGGAAAATAAAGGAAAATCAAAAAGGTTCAACTGTGATGCTGAATAGGGGAGGTGGAGTTGAGATTGGCTGACACTTGCTTTCGTGGTGGGCATGGTTTCATACCGGGAGAGCCCTTACTATTATGAGCTCCTGAAGTACCGAAGGAAAGGGAGGAAAGAAAATCTGCACACTAGTCTAGTGAGGAGTTAAAGAGTCCATGGCTCAGAAATCCGAATGCCCATCTCTGGATTACAAATCCCAGGATTCCATAGGATGCAGCCATGGCAGTTAAAGCGGAATCACTATGCTAAAACTGTGCAAAGTGAAATGGCTACTAGTTCTGTTTTTTCCCCTCTCTTCACTTTAGCAAGGCTCAAACAGTGCTACAGAATCTGTGGAACCCAGATCCCTATAGACTGGTAGCATGAACTCTAATCCTCACGTAGCAAATGCTAACCCGCTTACCCTCCTTTTGAAACAGTAAGCAACATTTTCCATAGATGACCAGAAACCAGTGTTTTCTGCCTCCTTGTAAATAATTTCAAAAACTTGCTTGCCTATAAAGAGTTGATGTAGCTTTCCGATCCAGGATCAGCATAGCTTCCCAACTGCATTTCCTGAGCGGAGGAAGCCGGCGACTCATCTGGCGGTGGGGCCCTGGCTGCCAGCTGGCCCCCGGCCGGTCATCTGGACGGAAGGGGTCCCGGAGCTGTCGGCGCCAGGGCTCGGGTGGTCTACCTAGCGGCCCACTCTGGCCCTAGAAGAAGGGAGAGGCTGGCTGGCAGGCGGGAGTCCTTCTTGTGGGGCACAGCGCGGTGGGAGAGCTGCCTCCCCTCCTATGGACATGCAGCTTCGGGGTCTTCTCCTGGGAACTCCCAAGCTGCTGGCTTCTGACTACTGGTATACGCGGCCTATACCTCTTTGTGATACACCTTGAGATTATACTCTTGTTCCTATATATGGATTGCTATATACTTGACTGAGAAGACAGATATGTAACATCTTAACCCCGCCCTGAGGAAGTGGAGACGAAACGGGATTGGTCCATTGATTTTGTACCCGTAGGCATTGAATTACCATCATTCAGGCTTCGTTGGATCCTCCCTTGGCGATTTTTCCTCTTTGTGCACCTCTATTCCCGTCCATTGCAACATCATCCCTTGCTTCTGCCCTAGAATCCCATCTCGTGCTTTGCCAGTTTGAACGCGCCGCCAAAACAGACATCATTGTCACAAAAATTTTCCTGCGCAACGCGACTGGTGAGCTTTACGGCGCTTCCCAGTTACGGAGGCATTTGCGAGCGGTCGCCAAAGCCGCCCGCCGGAACAAACCCTGCATACGGCTGTGAGGCTTATTTCCAACCTATTTTGGCTTTATTTTGAATAACTCTACCTACAGGACTGTGAGTGCTTCAATACCTCGAGCCTTGTTGATTGAGAACACCACGAAAAACCAGGGGGCTACACCTTAAAGTATGCAAGAGCAAATCAGGTGGATATAGTGTCTGATATGAATGACAAATTATACAAAAAGTATCAAAATATTGTATTCACTGGTATACAGCTATGGTATAAAAATCACAGTGGAATGAACATAGCATGTATAGGTACAGCAATGGCAACAACAGTGGTTGAATTCAC
This sequence comes from Anolis apletophallus, assembly GCA_030556195.1. Classification (NCBI taxonomy): domain Eukaryota; kingdom Metazoa; phylum Chordata; class Lepidosauria; order Squamata; family Anolidae; genus Anolis; species Anolis apletophallus. Next base: position 2,620,713 of record JARBWK010000007.1, read on the forward strand.
ATTGAGAAGTTCTACACAATTAAATGATATTAATAAAGTACAATAGTCAGTGCATGTCTCACAAAATCATAATAAGTAACAATGAGGTGAGAGAAAGCGTCAATCCTCTCACAGTCTTGTACCTGCTAGGAAAGAAGTAACTCAGTCAGTGCTATGTACGGCAGGGACAAGAAAAGAGTCCGTGGCGAGTGGAAAACCAGAAGACTGCTAATGAGCCCTTGTGCATGCCATGCGCATGCGTCAGTTCGTCCGAACCGCAAGGTATGCTGGTCTTCGTAGTTTGGTAAAGACGCTAGGCTGGTCGATGTATGGAGCGGCGTCACAATGATGCTCGGCCGCAGGGACTTGTGGTCCTGGTAGTTCAGATGGCGATAAGTCAGCGTCTAAATGTAAACAACGGCTGGCAGTGCAGCGGGGGGGACAAGCAGCCCCTTGCTGATCTCACCGTAGTGAGAGGGGCGCAAGGCGGGGTTTGCCTGACGGCAAGAGCTCACCCCCAAGCCGGCGGGGGGCCGTTTCGTCCAATGGACTTCTTCAGAGGCGTTTGATGGACGTCCTCAATAGAATTCTTAGTATCTTAGTAGGCTTTCACAATGGCGTGGAGGACGGACCATTCCATAGGCAGCGCCCATGCGGGAATACTGTTGTACTATAGCATTGATGCTGGTTATATGTTTATATATGTAATGCTATATGTATGATATTTATGTACTCAGAGGGAGCATCCTCTTTGGATTATTGTTGTTAATTATATTTTGATACTTGATGCATTGTGCTTACTTTATGCAGGCATACGTTTTTGTTGTATTCCTACACAAGATAGATTCATATTGTTTGTGCTGTAACCTAGGAAGTGGTCATTGACTAGGGACTTGAGTAGTCCACTGTACCTACCCTCGCCTCTCCCTCCCTCCCTCCCTCCCTCCCTCCCCACTCCCCTGTTTTACTGTTTAATTTGTATCGTGTTTTCTAATGCCTGTAAGTCGCCCCGAGCCTCTGGGATGGGGCGACCAATAAGTCTAAATTTATATATATATATATATATATATATATATATATATATATATACACACACACACACACACACACACACACACATATATCTCACAGGTAGAGATTTCATAGAAAACATAAGAATAGGTTCCTGAATCATGGAAAAGAGGATATTTCAATGATATTTCAATCCAAAACTAATAATATGCAAATGTGAAATGATACAACCAGGTCAGGTAAGCCTTGTGTAAAACCATTCTAACTCTTCTTTGGGCCCTTCCACACAGCCATATAACCCAGAATATCAAGGCAGATACTCCACAATATCTCCTTTGAACTGGATTGTCTGAACCCACACTACCAGATAATCCGATTCAATGTGGATTTTATACAGCGGTGTGGAAGGGGCCCAGAAGACATATGAAGTTTTGTTGTAAAATGCATCTTATTTATTTATTTATTTACTTACCGTATTTATATTCCACCCTTCCCACCCTGCAGGGGACTCATATACTATGTACATATACATGGCAAACATTCAATGCCATAGACGCACAACATATATAGACAGACACACAGAGGCTATTTAACATTCCAGCTTTACATGAGGGTATTCTGGCCACCAGGGGAGCTGTCCCTTCACTGTCCATTTGTGACACTGATGAAGTACTTCCTCATTCTTTGCGTGCTTGCTGGAGATTTTTATGGCGTCGTAAATTAACCTCCCCACATAAGTGGTATATAAATGTCCTACTTGATAGATACAACTGTCTTTCAGGCTGCAAAGATCAACAGCAAGCTACACAACTTGGTCGGAAGCTCACTCCAACCTGGGCTGGCTTCGAACTCATGACCTTTCTGTCAGTAGTGATTTTAATGCAGCTGACTCCCAGCCAGCTGTGCCACAGTCTAACATGGAGGGAGGGAAACAATCTGCATCCAAACTGGGATAAAGACCCAGTTTGGAAGCCTATGTCTTTCCCTCCCTCCGCATTAAGTCTAACACGGAGGGAGCATTAGGTCTAACGTGGAGGGAAAGACAGCCGCGCATGGAAGGGAAGGCCAGGGAAGGGAAACCCGTCGATTCCTTTCCGAAAATGGCGACGGTGGCTTTGAAATGGCAAATTCACTTCCGGGTTGCTTACATCGCTTCAATAATAATAATAATAATAATAATAATAATAATAATAATAATAATAATAATGCACTTTATTTATATTCCGCTCTTCTTACCCTGAATGGGACTCAGAGCGGATTACAGGTAAACATACTTAGCAGACAATCCCTGCCGTTTTCCACATAAACGCATATAGACGAACAGAGGCAAACTCTGGCCACCAGGGGGAGCTGACGCACTCCTCATCTCTCAGTGTTCCCAGCATCCCTCGTTGTTCCTTCCGCATTTTTCAGCGTTCCTGGAGTTCTTTAATGGCCTCATAATTCAGTCAAATTTTGCCTCCCCACTTAATGTGGAACCTTTATCTCCTACTTGACAGATGCAACTGTCTTTCGGGCTGCAAAGGTCGACAGCAGGCTACACCTAAAGGCCGAACACCCACCTCGATCCGGGCAGGCCTCGAACTCATGACCTACTGGTCAGAGAGATCTTATGCAGCTGACACTTATAATATAATAATAATAATAAACTTTATTTATAAGTCGCTTCCCTCTCCCCTAGGGGACTCGGAGCGGCTTACATGGGGCCGTGCCCAAACCACAAATCACAAAATATCAGACATCAAAACAATAAACACAATAAAAACAATAATCACAGTGAAATGAATACATCTAACAAAAACACAATTTAAAAAATGCATCTAAAACAGAAGGAAAGGAAGACGAGAGGGCAGGCCACATGTACATATAAGATGTTAAAAACTGGGAGAGATAGATGGAGTAGGGCCAAAACGTGAAGAGTCGCAAAGGGGAAGGAAATCCAGAAAAACGGGCATTAGGGATCTAGTCTCCAAAGGCTAGGCGGAAAAAACAGGTTTTCAGTTGTCCCTTAAAGGCATTCCTGATCTCCTGAGCCAGCTGCACCACATTCCCGGTGCATTCGAAACCACTTCAAAAGTGGATTAATTCCAAAATCATTCTGATTTTCATAGCATTCCAAAAAATCTAACCAGGCCTACTATTTACCTTACCTGTTAGAAAAGCACACATAAATACTGTAGGTTAGTCTACTACGTTGTTTACAGCAGTGTTTCCCAACCTTTTTTGAGCCGCGGCACACGTTTTACATTTACACAATCCTGGGGCACACCACCAACCAAAATGCCACAAAATGACACTCTAACACAGTCATACATATAGTTAATATGTTTGTAAATGTATTTATACACTCAGTGTGAAACCTGGGCCTGTTTGATTTGATTTGATTTGATTTATTCGGCTTTTATGCCGCCACTTCCAAACAGGCTCGGGGCGGCTCACAACCAAAGGCAACAATATAAATTTCGATGAACACAACATAGATATCCTGGCAGGAATGGCAGAAAGACACAAACTTCCCACACAGAACTCCCATAACCAAGAGAAAATGCTATAAGAGTTTGGTGGGCATTGACCTTGGGTTTTGGAGTTGTAGTTCACCTATATCCAGAGAGCACTGTGGACTCAAACAATGTTGGATCAGGACTGAACTTGGCATGAATACTCAATATGCCCAAATGTGCACACAGATGGAGTTTGGGGAAAATAGACCTTGTCATTTTGGGAGTTACAGTTTCTGGGATTTATAGTCAACACGCAATCAAAGAGCATCCTGAACTCTTGCAACAATGGAATTGAACCCAACTTGGCATATTGAACTCTCATTACCAACAGAAAGTACTGAAAGGGTTTGCTTGGGAATTGACCTTGAGTTTGGAAGTTGTAGTTCACCTACACCCAGAGAGCACTGTGGACTCAAAAAATGTTATGTTATGTTGTTGTTTGTTTTCTATCCAGAATCACAATGTTGGAAGGAGGCTCACCACTTTAAGGCCCCTAAAACAGGCATGGGAAAACGTCGGCCCTCTGGGTGCTTCGGACTCCAACTCCCACCATTCCTAACAGCCTGAGGCCCTTTCCTGTTTAAGTGGCTGGGGGAGGAAAAAGGCTTGAGGCTGCTAGGAATGGTGGGAGTTGGAGTCCAAAACACCCGGAGGGTCCAAGTTTGCCCATGCCAGCTTTCGCCAGAGGCCTCTTCCTCCCCTTTCCCCTTCGCGCCCTTTCTTCCCCCTCCTGCCCAACACTTACTTTTCTTCTACACTGCCGCTTCTGCCACCATTTTGCTCCGAGGGGGCAGCGTGAGCGTGTTCAGGAGGGGAGGGGGGAGGGAGGGAGGCGTGACCCGTGCGGGCGCTACTGCGCAGACTCGGCCCAGAGCAAAGCGAGGCAAAATGAGCAGAGCGAGGCCGGGAAGAAGGGAGCCTGAGTGGAGAAAGAAAAGTGTTCGGCAGGAGGGGGAAGAAAGAGTGTTGGAGGTTCCAGTTTCCCACGGCACACCTGAGAATCGCTTACGGCACACTCGTGTGCCACGGCACACCGGTTGGGAAACACTGGTTTACAGATGTGGCTACAATCCAACATATTTTACAGGTGCGACTGCAATCCCAGAAGTCTGTGTTTCTCCAACTCTTCTGCACCACCGCCCACTGCTGATGCTGACTACGGGAAAGAGAGTGTGGAAGTGGAGAGATTTTCACATAAAAATGCGCTTTCTTTTCTGTCTGTGGCTTTGCTCAATTAGATATGCCCGTAAAAGGAACAAATCCTCTGAAATCCTTTTGTTTCTTCACCTTGAAACATGTCTTTTTCATCATCAGGGATGGAGAAATATTTGCCTTTCTGCAAACCTTTCCTTATTTAATTTTTACTCTTAAGCATTTAAGACTACAAAGCTTCCCAAGCCGTTCAGCCGGTGGAGCTTCCATATTGGTATTAATCACTTATGGCAGCTGATGAAATGCATTGCAAAGCAACTTTAGGATCAAAGATGTCCAGAACCTCCCTCCCTTATCAATATTTTCACATCCCTCGGGGGGGGGGGAAGCAAAGCACTGCTGCAATCCCAAAGAATTACATGAATAATTAGATTTGCATCAAACTCGCGCTTAAACGGATAGATATCTCATTTTTATTTGCGCAGGATTGAGGGATTTATTTATTTATGCAGAACTGTAAAGCAAACAGGCATCTGTTTTTTTGTTGTTGTTGTCTCTTACTGAGGTTTTCGCTGCTTGTTGAATCATTAGTTAGTTTGGGTAACTCCAGCATTTCAGATACAAAAGTGTGCGTGAAGGCACTCTCAATGCGTCTGTTTTCTTTGTTGCAAGTGAAACAAAAGGAATCGGACCCCCGGTGTGATTCTTTCGCTCAGATCATGAACAGAATGATTGCAATAGATAACAGGCACATGAGTGCATGTAGAAATGCTGTTTTTGAATCATAAGTCACCGGTATGATTTGTAGATGTCTCATCCTTAAATGAGAGTAATCAAGAAGACAATTGGGCACATCTCCAAAAAGTCACTAAATTATGTTTAACACTATTTTTTCTACACCTGTTGAGATAAATATAACAGCAGCAATAAGAAGAAAAAATGTGCAACTGTTCTTTCTTATACGACAGGAATACAAAACCTCTGGCTGTGGAAAATAGTTGCATAGAACTGAACTCTGTCATACATCCTGGAAACATATGGAAAGCTCCTGAACTCTGCATTGCAGCCTAAAACACTGCTGCACTATGGATGCTTCCAGATTGCCCTTTCCCTACCTACGCAGTGGGCGGGGAAAGGTTGTTAGCTTCTCCCACGAAGGGAGATGATTGGTTCCATGGATGGAACTTTCTGGAGAATGGGCGAAGGCTAGCAAATTATGGTGGGGTGTGTTTCTGTTCCAAGCAATAAAAGATCAATGTGGGAGATCACTTTCACAATATTATTTCAATTTATTTCATCTTCATTCTTTTCCAATTATGCGTGGATGGTGGATTGAAGATCCATATGGCATCAAAACATTGGTGTTTTCCTTTACAAAATTATAATCCATAAGGTAACATGTCATCAAATATAATTCGGATTACACTCAATGTCGGGTCGACGGTATCAAGCCATCCGCTTTCGCCGTTTCCGGCTTCTTCGACCTGCCACATACTATCTACTGTCCAATCCACTGGTCCAATATCTATTAGATTAAACATAAATAGTTTTCAATATATAATCCCATATTCCTGTTATATATACATTTTTGTAACCTATACATATAGGTGTGATCCCACATAAGAAAACACATTCCCCAAAACAGTAGGCAAGAGGCAATATACATCCATACATTTCAAAAGGCATTACATACATATAGCACAATCAATACATACCCATAATATTCAGTCATAGCATATATGTATGTGGACGCAGCCACTTTCCCATTCGGTTGGACAATGCTACTGAGAAAAGCTACGGCTTAAGGGGACTCCCTCCGCACCTGGCGCCAGGTGCAAATTATATCAAAATTTCTCCTATGGATAAACGGTCGTTTAACCCCTGGGGGCTTAGCATTTTAGGAGGTTATCCAGAAGCATTCTCTTCTCCTTAAGGCTAATTTAATATCCTGATGCATCTTGACTTTAACCTGTTCGAGAACCACAACTTTAAAGTCGTCATATAAATGATTTTCTTTAAAGTGTGTATACAGTACAGAAGATTCGTTTTCTGTTCTAAATCTCGAACGATGTTCCTGGATCCTTACCCTCAGGTCACGCCCAGTTTCCCCTACGTAATATTTTGAGCATTTGCATAAAATACAATATATTACATTTTTGGATCCGCATGTGGCCTGGCAGTGAAGTTTGTATGTTTTTTCCCCTCGAGGTCTTGTATCGTGTTAATAGTAGATATATGTTTACAAATAGAGCAATGGCAACATGCCATTGTATTTCTACTGGAATGTGGGGGTTTGGTGCGAATGGTATGATCAGCATGGACTAGTAGTTGTTTAATATTAGTAGTCCTTTTATTTGCAATCATAGGGGTTTGTTCTAGCCCAGGTATCGAATTCACTAGAGGCCAATATTTGCGTACGATCCCTTGAATCCTTTTAGAGTGGGGGGTATGGGTTAGTGGCCAAATAATGCGGTCTATAGGAGGTTTTTCCTTTTTGGTGAAAAGTTCCGTCCTAGAAGTGTTTCTCGTTTTGTCTAGAGCTTTATTTAGGACCTGTTTGGGGTATCCCTTTGTCTAAGTTGTTTATTTAGTAGAGAGGCTGAATCCTCGAAATCAGATGTAAGGGAAGAGTTTCGTTTGAGACGGGTTAGCTGGGAAAAAGGTAGGTTATCTTTAAGAGAGCGGGGGTGATAGGAGTGATAATGAAGGTACGAATTCCTGCTTGTGGGTTTGACAAAGTTTTTTACCCTCAGGGTATTTTGATGTTTGTATACCGTAACATCTAAAAATGTAATACTTTGATCATTTTTTTCAAAAGTAAAGTTAATGGAGGGGTTCCATGAGTTGAAATGTTGTATAATAAGTTCTAAATTCCCTCCCTCCGATAGAATAAAAAATACATCATCTATGAAATGGTAGTATTGCCTAATGGGCTGCACAACATCGATATCAGGGTACAAAATTGCATTTCTAGATCGCTCATATAAATATTTGCTACGGAGGGGCGAATGAGAGTCCCATGGAAATGCCGCCCGTTGCTCATAGAATACCCCATCAAACATAAAATAATTGTAATCAAAAACTATATCGATTATTTCCATCAAAAGGATGTGGGGGTCTCTAGGGGGTGGACGCAACTCCAATAAACCCTGTATCACAGTCCTGGCCAATCTCAAATCAGTATTTGTATATAGGGATACAATATCCGCAGTTATTAGTACATCTGTGTCTTTTATGGAAGTCCCATCAATTTTAGAGATAAAATCCCCTGTGTCTTTAATGAAGGCGGGAGCTTGTATCACAAAAGGTTGCAGAAAGGTGTCGACAAATATTGCCGGGGGTTGTAACAAGGAGTCGGTAGCCGCCACGATTGGTCTTCCAGGGACTGGGGTTATTTTTTTGTGTGTTTTTGGCAATAAATAAAATTTCGCTATAGAAGGGTGAAAATTAATTAATGTACTTGCCAATTTTGATGAGATGTAACCCTTGTCCACTCCGGTTTGTATTGTATCCTTGATGACGCTCAAATATCTGGTTGTTGGGTCCATAGGAAGGGGTTGATAGAAGGTGGTATTGGATAATTGTCTCATAGCCTCCTGCATGTAATCACTCCTATTCATAATAACCAACGCTCTATCTTTGTCAGCTGGTTTAATAATCACATTAGGATGATTCCCCAATTCTTTAAGCCTATTGATGTCTTTATTCGTTAAGTTGGATTTCCTTCTATCATGTCGGTGATTAATAGAGTCTACCTCCTTTAACACTGTTGCCTCAAAGATTTTTAATGGAAAACACCAATTTTTTGATGCCATATGGATCTTCAATCCACCATCCACGCATAATTGGAAAAGAATGAAGATGAAATAAATTGAAATAATATTGTGAAAGTGATCTCCCACATTGATCTTTTATTGCTTGAATGGGCGAAGGCTGCCTGGTGCATTGGGGCAGCCTCCTGTGCCATTCTTGCCTTAGGCGTTGACCCACCACTCCCGCCCAATTGACAGTATAGTGGTCGCTACTAGGGGGCTGGGTAGGAATTTTTACCCCTCTATGTTCTAGGGGGTTTTTTTTGCCTACTCTATACTGTTTTAGGGGCTAGCTGGGATGGCGGTCTTTAATTAGGTCTGCGTAAATAGTTTAGGGTTATCCATAGACCCATATTCTCTCATGCACTCCTCAAAGTTGGTTGGGCCAGTGCACAAATACACTTACCTGGACTGCAGTTAAGGGTAAGGGGGAAACTAGGCTTGGTTGATCCAAAAAAAATCGCGGTTCTAAAATTAAATGGGGGATTTTTGATTAGTAATAGAAATACTTACAAAAACATTTCCAAAAAATTCTTAATTGATATGTAATTAATAACGAAATTCGTTATTAGTTCTAAATTGTCCAAAGCAGGGAAACAGGACTGACACTGTTAAAAGCACAGGCAAATCAAGGGGGCAACATTTCCCTTCATCTCTGGAGTGCAATTGACTGGAGCTGAAGATTTATAGCATATAGAAATGGTACCACCAACTTATACAAGTATGAGGTTCTTGTAACAGGAATATATCAACCTTCTCCAAAATTAATTTTTAGGGTGACTTACAGAGTATCACAGAGCTGTGCCTTTCCTTCCTGGCAGAAAGGGCTTGGACCGGATGCCCTTTGGGGGTCCCTCCTATGCCTTGGATTCTGTGGCATGGTGATGACGATGATGAAGTGGGCTGGGTGGCCACCTGTGGGGAGGGCTTTGCTTGTGCCTTCCTACATCAAAGCAGTCGGGGTTGGGCTGGGTGCCCTTTGGGGGCTCCCTTCCAACTCTAGGAGTCTATTATTATTATTGGGCAGGGGCTGGATGGCCATCTGTGGGGAGGGATCGAGCTGTGCCTTTCCTTCCTGGCAGAAGGGGCTTTTTCCCCTGCAGTCCTCCAAGGACCTCTCTAGGAGTGGCGATTTTTCTCTATGGTTTTTCTTTCTTCTGTAGTTTTCCTTCTTCTCTCCTGATCTTCTCACTCCCTCCTCCTCTTCTTTCAACCTTTCTTATGTCCTTCTCCTCTTTCCTTCTATCTACCCTGATTTTCTGGGTGTTTAAACTGCTTTTTCCCCTGCAGTCCTCCAAGGACCTTTCTAGGAGTGGTGATTTTTCTCTATGGTTCCGCTTGCTTTTTCACTTCCTCCAGGAGGCCTTTTACTTTAATTATCCTCCGACCAGGCAAAGGGCCGTGATATGACTGTAAGTACCCTAAAAAGCTATTTTGGAGGAGATAAATATTCCTATTAGAATAACTGAGAGGGAACATATGAACTAATTACAATAATTAAGAAAATTGGGGGGCCAAGTTCGGTAAATAAATTACACTTCCGGGTTGGAGGTTGTGCTTCAAAAAACAATTAACTTTTTATACAAATTTAATACGATTTCAAATAATTTTTAACCCGCAGAAACCAAGCCTAGGGGATACTATTGGCCCTGAGATTTTGAGAATTCGGTTAAATATTGTCTGAGATGTTTGCTTGTGTTTTTCCTTGAGAGGTTGACCATTTTTGTGTTATAGGGGAATCAGGGGAGTTTTCCAGTGCCACACCTAGTTCCCTTGACACCTGAGTTTAGGCAAGTTAAACCTAAATAGGTAACTTTTAAAATAAAAGTCGCCCTAATTTGATCCAACTACTGTTGTCTGTCTCGTTATTTCAGGGGTTGGAAGATAAAGGACTAATATCTGCAGTGAAGTGGATTTAAATAATCTGCTTTGGCATAGGTTTGAGTCACCACTCCCAAAAAATTGGGCTTTCTGGGGGATGGTGGCTACATGCCATCCGAATTGAAATTGGGGTGGCATGCAGCCACCCCAAAGATCCCATTTCCCCCCTAAAAGTTAAGTAAAAGGTATCTGGTTGCCATAACTTCCATTTTTGCATCCTCCTGGCATGAGGAAATGATGCCTGAGGCGTGCCCCCCCCCCTTATCTCTTTACTTTAAGTAAAAGTCTCATAACTACCTGGGAGTGAATCTCCATTGCCATCACATACCTTTTGGGCTCCTGGAGCTCAAAGGTGCGGTATGGTGCCCACCCCTGTCCCCAAGAACCCAATTTCCCCCTAAGTTAATTAAAAGGTACCTGGTTGCCATAACTTCCCTTTTTGCATCCTCCTGGCATGAGGAAATGATGCCTGAGGAGTCCCCCCCCCCCATTATCTCCTTGTATGTCTTTTCCTCATGCCAGGTGGACGTGAGAAGGGAAGTTATGGCAACCAGGTAACTTTTAATTAACTTAGGGGGAAATTGGGTTCTTGGGGGACAGGGGCGGGCACCATACTGCACCTTTGAGCTCCAGGAGCCCAAAAGGTATGTGATGGCAATGGAGATTCGCCCCCAGGTAGTTATGAGACTACCTGGAAGTGAGTTTCCAGAGACCCAATATCTCATTAGACACGAACCTTTGATGAAAACTTGGATCTATTGGGGTGTCAAATTAATTTGGAACAAACCAGTGAAACCTTGGTTTGTTCTGAATTAATTTGCTTTTTCCAAAGGCATCGTTTGGACAGCTCTGGTAAAAACAAAGATAGGTCCCAGTTTTGGGGCCTATCTCGATGGGCCCTTAGTCTTTCTCCAGAAGAAAAGATTTAGAACTGGAAGTTGCTGCTTTGGAGCTTGCTAGTGGGTAGAGATGCACAGTGCTGAGCTATGCTTTGCATGCTTGATAGCACAAAATCTGCAAAAGGAGTCATTAGATCTGATCTTACCCTATGCCTCTAGTCTGATCCACTGCTGGCATGTGGCATCAGGACTCCTCCCAAAATTGGAATGACTGCCTGAGGCTGAACAAATACCCTAGCCCTGCCATTGACACTTCCTCTTTTTATATATTGACAGCAAACTTTATGATTTTACAGGAACAACTATGAGGTTTGGGCAGTAAGCATTCAAATCAGTATCACAAGCAGGGGCGGTCCAAGGTAATTTTAAATGGTAAGCGAACATTATTTTGGCGCCCCCCCCCCAAATCACTTGATAACAAAAGGTATAAGGGATTAGTTATTTGTTTATTTGCCACATTTTTCCCCCTTCTTCTCAGTGGCTAACAAGGCAGCACATCGATGCCCAAACATACAATGTAAAGAACCTAAAACATACATCATTAAACAATTATTGTTTAAACAAACATATACTCATCTCTCAGATTAAAAATAGAGGTAAATAAAAGCTTTTTTTTTAACAAACCAGAAGTTTACGCATCACATGTTCATATAGTTACATTACATAGAATTAACACAAAGTAACTTTTTTAGAATGCAATTATTTATTAATCTTTGCAACAAATTTAAGTGTTTTTGTTTTTTAAAAAAAACATCGAGTTATTCTTAACACACAAGAAATTGAACACTTTTCAAATCAAGGCAGATAATACACAATGCCTGCTTTGAACTGGATTATATGTGTCCACACTATCACACATTCCAGCTCAAAGCATTGTTTGGGATTTGATATGGCAGTATATAGAGGGGGGACTGAAGCCCCTTCCACTCAGCCATATAACCCAGAATACCAAGGCAGATAATACACAATGCCTGCTTTGAACTGGATTATATGTGTCCACACTGTCACACATTCCAGCTCAAAGCATTGTTTGGGATTTGATATAGCAGTATATAGAGGGGACTAAAAGCCCCTTTTTTAACCCAGAATACCAAGGCACAGCCCTTTGAACTGGATTAACCCAGAATACCAAGGCAGATGATACACAATGCCTGCCATATTGAACTGCAGATTATATGTGTCCATGTGTCCACTGTCACACATTCCAGCTCAAAGCATTGTTTGGGATTTGATATAGCAGTATATAGAGGGGGACTAAAAGCCCCTTTCACACAGCCATATAACCCAGAATACCAAGGCAGATAATACACAATGCCTGCTTTGAACTGGATTATATGTGTCCACACTGTCACACATTCCAGCTCAAAGCATTGTTTGGGATTTGATATAGCAGTATATAGAGGGGACAATAAGCCCCTTTTACACAGCCATATAACCCAGAATACCAAGGCAGATGATACACAATGCCTGCTTTGAACTGGATTATATGTGTCCACACTGTCACACATTCCAGCTCAAAGCATCACACATTCCAGCTCAAAGCATTGTTTGGGATTTGATATAGCAGTATATAGAGGGGGACTAAAAGCCCCTTTTACACAGCCATATAACCCAGAATACCAAGGCAGATGATACACAATGCCTGCTTTGAACTGGATTATATGTGTCCGCACTGTCACACATTCCAGCTCAAAGCATTGTTTGGGATTTGATATAGCAGTATATAGAGGGGGACTAAAAGCCCCTTTTACACAGCCATATAACCCAGAATACCAAGGCAGATGATACACAATGCCTGCTTTGAACTGGATTATATGTGTCCACACTGTCACACATTCCAGCTCAAAGCATTGTTTGGGATTTGATATAGCAGTATATAGAGGGGACTAAAAGCCCCTTTTACACAGCCATATAACCCAGAATACCAAGGCAGATGATACACAATGCCTGCTTTGAACTGGATTATATGTGTCCACACTGTCACACATTCCAGCTCAAAGCATTGTTTGGGATTTGATATAGCAGTATATAGAGGGGGACTAAAAGCCCCTTTTACACAGCCATATAACCCAGAATACCAAGGCAGATGATACACAATGCCTGCTTTGAACTGGATTATATGTGTCCACACTGTCACACATTCCAGCTCAAAGCATTGTTTGGGATTTGATATAGCAGTATATAGAGGGGGATTAAAAGCCCCTTTCACACAGCCATATAACCCAGAATACCAAGGCAGATGATACACAATGCCTGCTTTGAACTGGATTATATGTGTCCGCACTGTCACACATTCCAGCTCAAAGCATTGTTTGGGATTTGATATAGCAGTATATAGAGGGGACTAAAAGCCCTTTTACACAGCCATATAACCCAGAATACCAAGGCAGATGATACACAATGCCTGCTTTGAACTGGATTAAATGTGTCCACACTGTCACACATTCCAGCTCAAAGCATTGTTTGGGATTTGATATAGCAGTATATAGAGGGGACTAAAGCCCCTTTTACACAGCCATATAACCCAGAATACCAAGGCAGATGATACACAATGCCTGCTTTGAACTGGATTATATGTGTCCACACTGTCACACATTCCAGCTCAAAGCATTGTTTGGGATTTGATATAGCAGTATATAGAGAGGGGGACTAACAGCCCCTTTTACACAGCCATATAACCCAGAATACCAAGGCAGATGATACACAATGCCTGCTTTGAACTGGATTATATGTGTCCACACTGTCACACATTCCAGCTCAAAGCATTGTTTGGGATTTGATATAGCAGTATATAGAGGGGACTAAAAGCCCCTTTTACACAGCCATATAACCCAGAATACCAAGGCAGATGATACACAATGCCTGCTTTGAACTGGATTATATGTGTCCACACTGTCACACATTCCAGCTCAAAGCATTGTTTTGGATTGTTTTGCCTATGGTACAGCCTCTTTCCCTTTGTATAATCCACCATTAAGAAGAAGGGTGCCACAGAAGTATGATACATATTCATATTTATCAAAAGCATAGACAATATAAAAGGAGCCATCACTAATATTAAATATATTATGTTATAAATTATAATATATAAATACATATTATATTTTATAAAGATTATACTATATGGTATTAATATAAATTGGTATTAAATAACCACCCCCCCTCTCTCTCCCCACACACGCACACACAACTATTAAATAGGAATAAATAATACTGAATATATATATTACTTAATACTTTATTATTTTTGGCATAACTATCCTAATAAGGATCTGGTCCTATGACTCTCCACTGTGACAAAGGCACCCTTGAAGCAAACCAATTTAAATGCGAATAGAAAAGCCAAACAGCAACCTTTAATGAGGCTTGGATTTCAAACGGCTCTTTAGTGGGAGAAGTCCGCACTTTTGGCAAGGCTTTGGCCCCGAAATACGGAGAGAGGAAAGCAGGGACTGGAGCCAGGAAGTAGTCACAAAGCAAACATTCCCGAATAAACAACTGCTTGTATTTTGAATGCCCCAGCACTGGGAATAATTCGGACTTTTGCCAGAGCTTCTGTTTCCAGCAAAAGAAGCCAGGGACGAGGGAACTGCCACCTGAAAGGAAGCACGGTCCCCTTAAGGTACCTCAGCAATAGAATACAATTAAAGGACAGAAGCAGGGAAGGAAGGGGGGTGAAAACACACCCTCAACACTCAAAGGTATTATAAAACTTTTATTTCCTTCCTTTCTCCACCTTCACCCTTTCCTTCTCTCCTCCCCTTTCCCTACCTCTTCTTTCCTTCCTTCCTTCCTCTCCCTTTCTCTCTCTCTCTCTCGGAGGAGGAGGAGGCGCTGCCGCTGGCGGCGAGGAAGAGGGCCGGTCAGGGAGGAGGAGGCGACGGCCATGCGGTGCTGCTCCTTCTTCTTCCTCCTCCTCGCCGCTCAGCTCAGGGGGCGGGAGCGGAAGCTGAGCCGGGGGCGGGGCTTTGAAGGAGTGTTTGCCCCGTGCCTCTGCCCTGCCTCCTGACTGGAGAGAGAGAGAGAGAGAGATGGGAGGAAGGCGAAGGGCCCGAGGATGCGTCGGTGGCGGGGAGGGGTGGGCCGGGGCCTCCCGAGGCGCCCAGCAGGCGGGAGAATTCGCCCCTTCCAAGATGGCGCTCTACGCGGGGGCGTAGGTCGCGTATATGGACGGACCGCCTCTGATCACAAGGCCACATTGTAAGGACTCACCCATTCTGAGCAGGCCGAAGCCTGTGTGGCAGTTTGGCTCCCTGGATAGAATAGCTGGCATCCATCTTAGGAGGGAGTTCCACAGGGCAGCCATTAGGGGAAGGTAATTGCCAGAGACAGGGGGAGTGGTTTTAGAGCTCCTCTGTATAGATACAGTGTCTCCCAGGAGATTGGCTGAGAGCCATGGGGGAGGAGTTGAGCTGGCTAGGAGGGAGAATTCCTGTCAGAAAAGTTTAGTCTTGAGCTACAGTAGGTTTTGGAGAAGTAACATCCAAGCCTCTTGCTGGTAGTCTGAAGCAGTCTGTTCTATAGCAAAACATCCAGGGAATATTCTGAACTAGGGTCAGGGTAGCTGACAGTGCTTAGGGTCAGAAGTATATTCAGGGTGACGCTTAGAGTTTAGAGCTGGCAGGACTGACTTGTGATAGTCAGTCAGGACACCTTGTAGTCTCTGGGTTAGAGAGGAAGGTGGGCTCTGTGACTGGGAGCTAACAGGAGTTTGTTAGCTCATTCAGACAAGACTCAGGGAACTTTTAGTGAAGAAAAGTTCCAGGTTGGAAACATCTGTGCACCACTAGTTTCAATATTAGTTTTAGAATTGACTGGAATTGCCTAGAAGATCTAAGAGA
Organism: Anolis apletophallus; assembly: GCA_030556195.1. Lineage (NCBI taxonomy): Eukaryota > Metazoa > Chordata > Lepidosauria > Squamata > Anolidae > Anolis > Anolis apletophallus. Next base: position 2,636,789 of record JARBWK010000007.1, read on the forward strand.
AGAAAAACCTTTATTGAAACCAATACGCTCCAGCACATTTTATATCTAATAAACCATCACGCTGTTGAACCATCTTTATGTAACCATACGCTCTCGTTGCCTCAATCGAAGTAAACCATTAAGATCTGTGCCTTGGTTTATAAAAGCCTGTTAAAGTTAATAAACTCTTTCTTGTTAACTTTTATGACAGCCTCCATCATACTTCTTTTCAGTTTCCCTCTCAGTTAGTGGTGTTAATAGGAGCCTAGCTGGAAATCTTATTTTATTACAAATCCTAATAAGAACATTAGGTTGGTGGTAGCGATTTTGATAATTTGGGTGGACCAAGTCGTCACACACATCAATGCCACATAAGTCAGCTTGGAACCGGTTTGGGAGGAACCAGTTTCGCTGAGTGGGTGATTAGATTTACAGATCTGGAGCTGGTGTAAAGCCAAAAGGGGGTTATATTATCTACAGAACCAGGACTCAACCCACTGTGTGCTCCCCCCCCCCCCATTTCTGGGAGACATGTGTAGTAGTGCTCCAGAGATATAGTGCTCCCTCCTTATGAATTCTACAAAGCACTTCAGCAAGGGAGGATGTCTATAACGTACTTCACATTCTGTGGACCCATCCTTCAATTGCTTTGAATGTATGCAAAATATCTTTTAGCTTGATAATACATTCAGGATAGATCTACAGTATGCTATTTGTGGTTTTCAACAAGCAAAATGCATTTGTAAGCTAAAATAGCCAGGGTGCCATTTTTCAACCAATTCTCTTTTGGACAGTGCCCTGATTCCTAATCCATCAGATAAGTGGGGGCCTCCTGTATTGTCAACAAATGGCCTAAATGATTGTTCATCACTTCTCCATTTAAAAGACATCACTTTCAACATTTAACACTGTTCAGAGGCAAATAATAGGTTGTTTCATAATAATCTGGAGTTAAACTTCATCACTTAGCTTGTACCTTGTATTCTACAGTAACAGAAGGGGGTTAGTGTCAAGATCAAGAGAAGTTATGTTGCCTCTCTATTCTGCTTTGGTTGGACCTCACGTGGAATACTGTGTCCAATTCTGGGCGCCACAGTTGGAAAGAATTATTGATAAGTTGGAAGGTGTCCAGAGGAGGACAACTAAAATGATCAAAGGTCTGGAGACCATATCCTATGAGGAGTGTCTTAAAGTGCTGGATATGAACCTGCAGAAGAGAAGTTGAGAGGAGGCATGATAGCCATTAGGCTGGTTTGTAAATCCATTTTAGATATTTTCTTTTGACCAATGCAGCTTCTTCAGCTTGGTCTGGTGGCTGTAATGGCAAGGGCCCAGCCGTCATGGAATCCCATCCATAAAGGGGCCACATGGCTGCTGGTCATGGCTCCTCCTTCGCTTTTTTGGAGCACACAGCAAGAAAGGGCTTAATGGCTGGCCTTGGCTTGGCCTTTCTTGAATCTCTTTGATTTTCCTTTATTTTTAGATTATTTTTATTAGTTGGACAGACTGGGAGCTGGGAATGTGCGGGATATGTGAGGTATGCACTAGGGGTGGATATCTCCGGTTTAAAATACTTTGAAATCGGTTTTGCTTTATATTTAAAATTAATTTCAAAGTTTTTTGAAGCTCGTGGCCCAACCCGGAAGTGTAATTTCTATACCGAACTCGCGGTCGCCATTTTTTTGGGTAAAGGTCACATTATTAGGTCGTTTCCCCCCCCCCCTCCTCAGTTCTCAACTCGCGAGAGGAGACTGGAGGGCAGCAGCACCCGCCTTTCTCCTCTCGTGAGCTGAGAGCTGAGGCGGGCGCTTTATTCCCAAGCAGGGAAGGAAGTGGGGATGCGAACCCCCACCTCCTCCTCTGCTTGCAAATAATGCGAGACAAGCCTTGTATCACATTATTCGCATGCAGGAGAGGACGCGGGTAGGCGAACCCTCCATCTCCTCCTCTGCTTGCAAATAATGCGAGACAAGCCTTGTATCACATTATTCGCATGCAGGGGAGAACGTGGGGAGGCGAACCCCCCACCTCCTCCTCTGCATGGGCATAATGCGAGACAAGCCTTGTATCACATTATTCGCATGCAGGGGAGAACGTGGGGAGGCGAACCCCCCACCTCCTCCTCTGCATGGGCATAATGCGAGACAAGCCTTGTCTCGCATTATTCGCATGCAGGGGAGGACGTGGGTAGGCGAACCCCCCATCTCCTCCTCTGCTTGCAAATAATGCGAGACAAGCCTTGTCTCGCATTATTCACATACAGGGGAGGACGTGGGGAGGCGAACCCCCCACCTCCTCCTCTGCATGGGCATAATGCGAGACAAGCCATTCCTCCCCCCCCGCAAGAACAGTGGCATCCTGGATTATATTTAATCCAGGACGCCTCTATTCTTGCGGGGGTGGAGGAGTGAACGGAGGAGTGGTTGGCAACAAGCCATTCATTCACTCCTCCGTTCCTCCCCCCCCCCACAAGAACATTTAACCGGCGATGCCTCTGCTCTTGCCGGGGGGGGGGGGAACGGGAGAGGGGAGGGCTCCCTCCCAGCTGGCATAAGGAATAATAATGAAAATTAGTTATTAATAACCTTCCAATCACGAAACTTATTTAATATTTTTCGGATTAATTTCTGTAACGAGCCAAAACTGAATTCTCCCCCCCCCCCGAACCAAGTTTGGAATCAATTTTTTTTGGATCAACCACCCCTAGTATGCACACATGTTTGGGGGCTTGGGAGAGTCACCCTTTTAACTTCTTTTTCTCCTCCCCTCCTCTCCTTTAGAAAATACTTCTAAAAGATAATAATAATAATAATAATTAATAATAGTAATCCCAGCAAACAAACAGAAGCCTCATTCTCAGCAAACTCTGCTACCTCTCTCCTATAGTAGAATATAGAAACAGCTTTAAGAAAGCATTAAACCCAAAGAAGAAAGGCATGAGGGGCCGGGGGGGGGGGGGGGCACCACTGTAGGCAGGGCCTGCAGTTCAAATCAAGAGGAAAAAGAAGTCTTTTAAAAGGAAGCCCAGGAAGATAGCTCCAGGTCCATTGCTCTTTCTTTCCTGGGAAGTGGGAAGCCTCCTTACATGCCTTGGAAAGCTGCAGGCAGGGTGAGAGCACATGCACCTAAAGTCTGTCTCCTCTACAGTAGAAACAACGTTAATGAAGCATTAAACCGGGTCTCCTCTACAGACAGAAGAGAAGGAATTGCAGAACTTAATTCTGATGCTTTTAATCCAGATCTTACTGAAGGATATAAGGCCAAACAATGGCTAAAGTGATGGGAAGGAGAGCTTGGGAACTCCCCCTCCCCCCCCCCCCAAAAAAAGATAACAGCGTGGCTAGGATACTGTGTCTCATTGCTGAAACACAGGCTCCCTTGAAGGGAAGAAAGGAAGGGTGCTTCTTTAACCCTGTTGCTGAAATCCAGATTCCCTTGAAGGGAAAAATGGAAAGAGTCCCAGGAGGTAAAGGGTTAGGGTTGGAAGTTCCCCATTGCTGCCAATGGGCTGGATCGGATCTAGCCATATTTTTCGGTCACAGACTGTAAACAGCTATCTGGCTACACACCCATTTTTGGGAGGCACGCAAAAGCAGATACAGGGGTCGACTGGAATCAGACCAGCAGAAATTGATCGAGGTTCAGCCGCAATGCACAAATGTATACATTTGTAAAAGGATGTCATAAGGAGGAGGGAGCAGACTTGTTTACTGCTGCATTGGAAGCTATAACTTGGAGCAATGGGTTCAAATTACAGGAATGGAGCTTCCATTTGAACTTTAGGAAGAACTTCCTGACTGTAAGAACTGTTCGGTAGTGGATCTCTCTGCCTTGGAGTGTGGTGGGAATTCCTTCCTTGGACGCTTTTAAGCAGAAGCTGGATGGTCATCTGTCAGGGGTGCTTTGTAGGGTTGGTCTCTGCAGTTTAAAAATTATTTGAAATCGGATTAAATTCATATAAAAAGTTAATTTAATTGTTTTTTGTACCTTGTGCTCCAACCTGGAAGTATAATTTCTTTACCGAACCTGGGGGCTGCCATTTTTCTTAATTATTGTAATTAGATCGTATCTTCCCCTCTCAGTTCTTCTAACAGGAATATTTATCTCCTCCAAAATAGCTTTTCAGGGTACTTACAGACATATCACGGCCCTTTGCCTGGTCGGAGGATAATTAAAGTAAAAGGCCTCCTGGACGAAGTGAAGAAGCAAGGGGAACCATAGAGAAAAACAGGGGCTCCTTGAGCGCCTTGGAGGACTGAAGGGAAAATAGCACTTTAAACATCCAGAAAATTGGGGTAGATAGAAGGAAAGGAGGAGAAGCAGAGAATAAAGGCTGAAAGAAGAGGAGGAGGGAGTGACAAGACCACAGAGTGAAGAAGGAAAAACTACAGAAGCAAGGGGAAACCATAGAGAAGAACCGGGACTCCTAGAGAGCCTTGGAGGACTGAAGGAAAAAAAGTTTTGCGCGCTTTTCCTCCAACCAAGCAGAAGGGCTGCACAGCATGTGATACTCTGTAAGTCATCCTAAAAAGCAATTTTGGATAAGGTTGATATATTCCTGTTACAAGAACCTCATACTGTATCTCTGTCTATTGATGTAGTTTCATCAATATGCAGAAAGTTGGTGGTACCATTTCTATATGTTATAAATCTTCAGCTCCAGTCAATTGCACTCCAGAAGTGAAGGCAAATGTCCCCCCCTTGATTTGCCTGTGATGTCAGCCCTGTTTTCCTGCTGTGCGCATGCGCTAGAATAAGAACTAATAACGAATTTTGTTATTCATCACATATCATTTAAGAGTTTTTGGGAAAAAATGTAAGTATTTCTATTACTAATCAAAAAAAATCCCCCCCCCTATTGTATTTTAGAACCATTCTTTTTTATGGATCAACCAAGCCTAGTGCTTTGATTGTGCTTTTCCTGCATGGCAGGGGGTTGGACTAGATGGCCCATGTGGTCTCTTCCAACTCTGTTATTCTATGATTCTATGATTTCCCACATTCAGAGTAGACATTAATGAATTCACATTTGCTATGCAACAGCGAACACATTCACATCGTGTCAGAATTTGTTCTGATCTTTCAGATATCCACCTGGGGAGAGTATTAGAAAAATCCTGTCCATAGTTATAAGAACACACGTAGAGAAAAGAGACTATGGTGTGTCAGTATGAGATAATGTTATAGTAGTTATATGCCTTGCTTCTGATAGCAAATCTATTCATTCATATCTTTGTTCCTGGTATTGTTGAAATAAAGGAATTCAGTTTAGCATTCCATGACTCCGCCACAGATCCATTATGCACAGCCTCACCATAAAAACATTAAAAAAGTTAATGGTCTGTCACATACCAGCAAATGTGAGTAGCTTCATATTAAAGTCAGAATTGTTTTGTCGGTTCTTTTAAAGCTTAAGGATGGAGAGCATAGGAAGGCTTCATTCCTCAAGCACTTACTCGAAAGTAATCCACGTGCATTCGGTTTTCTTCTTCCAGACAAAGTCACTTCATGACAGAGGGACTCTATTTCTTCAGTGATTTTTAATTTTTCACCACAGTCCAAAGGCAGCTTTTGCGGTCTATTCATTTGATAAGACCATACTTCACACAGTTCAGTGCATTCTCAGGGAAAATTGATCAGAAACATGAATAAATTAGCTGGCCGTGGTATATTAAAACTATACATTGCCTACTGAAGTTGTCAAGCTTTTCCCACTACCATCACTTTTCTTCCACATAAATTTCTTCTACAACAACACCTTGCATGAAGAGGTGTGCAGAATGGCAAAAATTCTATCCGTAATTCGTTCCAAAATTTGGATCCCCCCTCCCCCCATTTCCATTTGGAAACATTCAGAAAGATGGGTGGGGCATTTCAATTTGTGGTCTGAGTTACAAAGTTTTGTCATTGTTCTGGTAAGATTCTTTTCCCTGGACCCCCTGTTGTCGATGGAGGCCCACGTCTCCAGCGTCAGCAGGGTAGCATTTTTCCATCTTCGACAGGCGAGGAAGCTGGCCCCCTACTTGTCCCGGCGTGACTTACCCACAGTGGTCCAAGCCACGGTCATCTCGAGGCTGGACTACTGTAACGCTCTGTACATTGGCCTTCCTCTGTCGGTAATCCAGAGACTCAAGCTGGTGCAGAACGCCGCAGCGCGACTCCTGGCGAGGGTCCCGATTGGCCACCACATCACGCCAATCCTGCGCGAACTGCACTGGCTCCCAATAGAATGCCGGATTGCCTTCAAAGTGTTAGTCCTGACTTTTAAGGCCTTACATGGTCTGGGGCCAGTGTACCTGTGGGACCGCCTTGTCCCATATCATCCCACCAGATCACTGCGCTCCGAAGAGCTAAACCTCCTGGTCATCCCAAATGTGAGGACCTCCCATTTGTCCACAACACGCCGGCAGGCTTTCTCTGTTGCAGCCCCAACCCTGTGGAACGCACTGCCCGCCGGCATCCGTGCCACCCAGAGCCTCCTCCCGTTCAGGAGAGCAGTTAAGACATTGCTGTTCCAGCAAGCCTTCGGGGTTAGCTAGACTCCAGCTCGCGCTGCCTAGCTGACACCCCACCGCGACTCCATCTGCTGTTTCAACTGTTCTAACTGTAATTCTATTCTAATGGTGTTACTGTGGTTTATGAGATATCTGTCAATTGTATTTTACGAACTGTTGTGAGTCGCCCCGAGCCGTTGGGGAGGGCGGCAGACAAATGCGAAATAATAAATAAATAAATAAATTAGCGGAAATGGGGAAACCTTTGGACTTGTGTTTCTGTCATTTGTATGGCTATCAGGCTGAAACTTGCCATACTTGTAGGACACATATACAAACCATATATACCAGCTAGGAAACATAAACGCCCTTTACATTAGTCTTCCTTTGTCGGTCATCCGGAAGCTTAAACTGGTGCAGAACGCAGCAGCGAGACTCCTGGCGCACATCACTCCAACTCTGCAGCGACTGCACTGGTTGCAAATTGAGCACCAGATCATCTTCAAAGTGTTGTTCTTGACCTTTAAGGCCTTGCATGGTCTGGGGCCGGTGTACTTGAGGGACCGCCTACTCCCATATGTTCCCCAGAGATCTCTTCGTTCTGAAGACCTCAATCTTTTGCAGATCCCTTCCCTGCGAACCATTCACCTGTCGTCAACTAGACAGAGAGCTTTCTCTGTGGCAGCACCTTACCTGTGGAACAGTCTGCCGCCTGAAGTACGAGCAGTCAACGAGCTACCGGCCTTCCGGAAAGCTTGTAAAACGGCACTGTTCCGGTGAGCGTTCAGTCTTTGACCACTCTTGGTTAAAGTGGAATATTGTTTAATCGGTTTTTATTGTATTGTTTTATGTTTCCTTGTTGGTTGCTTGATATGTTTTATGATGTAGTCCGATGTGCTGTAAACCGTCCTGAGCCAGTTGGAAAGGAGGCTATACAAATCGAAATAATAAATAAATAAATAAATAAATAAATAAACGTAGGTGGCTCTTTTTTTTTCCATATAATTTCATATTATTTCAATCATTCCATAAATTAATTATGTATTTAACCTAATTCTAGAACAGTGTTTCTCAACCTGGGGGTCGGGACCCCCAGGGGGGTCACGAGAGGGTTTCAGAAGGGTCGCCAAAGGCCATCAGAAAACATATATTTCTGATGGTCTGAGGAAGCCCTTTGGCAGAGAAGGTTGAAGATCTCTCCCCTTGTCCTTCTCTTTCTTTTTGGAAACAGACTGCGAATTCTCCCACCTAAAGCTCTCTTTTGCTGTGATTGGCAGGCCTCCCAGCCAATGGGAGGGCTGTTTCTGATACTCCAAGCAGGGAGGGGAGAACAGGTGTGCTTGGCTCATGGCAGCATAATGCGCATGTGTGGGCGAGGGAGACTGTGAGAGGTGGGATGGAGGCTCACGCCAGCTAGTCCCTTCAAGGCATGAGGGTTCTGTATAGGAAGTTTGACCCATTCCTATCATTGGTGGGGTGCAAGGGGCTCTTTGATTGTAGGTGAACAATAAATTCCAGCAACTATAACTCCCAAATGTCAAGATCTATTTTCCCCAAACTCCACCAGTGTTCACATTTGGGTATATTGAGGATTCGTGTCAAGTGTGGTCCAGATCCATCCTTGTTGAGTCTATAGTGCTCTCTGGATGTAGGTGAACTACAACTCCCAAACTCAAGGTCAATGCCCACCAAAACCTTCCAGTATTTGCTGTTGGTCATGGGAATTTTGAGTGCCAAGTTTGTTTCAATTCCATTGTTGGTGAGTTCAGAATGCTCTTTGATTGTAGGTGAACTATAAATCCCAGCAACTACAACTTCCAAATGACAAAATCAACCCCCCCCCACCACACACACAAATACAGTTATGAAGTAGCAATGAAAATAATGTTATGGTTAGGGGTCACCACAACATGAGGAACTGTATTAAGAGGTCGCAGCATTAGGAAGGTTGAGAAGCACTGTTCTAGAATTAACATTGAAATTACTATTTGGAATTAAGTTACACTTTTTGGTTAGAACTAACTTAATTGGTTTTATTTTTTTTACTAGTTCTCTATTAATAAGCCTTATATTTCACACAGTTATTGCTTAACAATTTTAGATGCACTAGAAATATATATACAGTGTTCCCTCACTTATTGTTGGGGTTGGGTTCCAGGACCGCCCGCAATAAGTGAAAAACCATGATGTATGGACGCTCTATTTATTTTAATATTTATACATTATTTTAGTAGTTATACACTATTTCAAGTCTTTATAAACTTAAAGTAAAGTGAAGGAAAGGAAGGAAAGGCCCATCAAGGCTGGAGGAAGAGAGGGAAGACTGAGGAGGGAAAGCACCTCAGAGAGCGGCGGCAACAAAACCCCACAAAATAGCGAAAATACCATGATATATATGTTAAATTAATATTTTTTTAAATCAGCAAAACAGCGAGTCCGCTATAAGCGAAACGCGAAGTAGCGAGATAATACTGTAGTACAGGGGTGCTCACACTTTTTCAGCATGCGAGCTACTCTTAAAGCAACCAAGTCCAAAAGATCTACCTGCCCCCGCTGCCGTGCGCTCCCGCTGCCGCACACTCCCACCACCGCGCGTGCCCCTGCTGCTGTTGTCCACCCGCTTAGCGCTTCTTCTGCCTGCGGGGCATTGCAGGAAGGAGAAAGCACGAGGCGGGGCATCCAGAGGGAACGCTCCGCCCTGCCTGTCTCGCCGGCAACGGAGGCTGCACAGCTGCTTCTGGACGAGAGATGGGCAGGGCGCTCCCTCCAGAGGCCCCGCCTCGTGCTTCCTTCTTCCTGCAATGCGCCGCGAGAGCGGAAGCCAGCAGCAGGAGCGCACGTGCACGCAGGGTGTGCACATGCATGACAGGAGCGCCCCATCCAGCTAGTGAGGCCGAAGATCACCTGAAAGAGGGCCGAAGATCTACTAGTAGCTCCCGAGCTACCTAATGAGCACCCCTGCTCTAAACTATCTAGTCCGTGATCTGCTTTTTGCTGATGATGCTGCCCTTGTCGCGCATTCAGAAGCAGCCCTGCAGCGCCTCACATCCTGCTTTGCAGCAGCTGCAGAGCTGTTTGGGCTCGAAGTCAGCCTGAAGAAAATGGAAGTCCTCTACCAGCCCGCACCACAGGAAGAACACCATCATCCTCACATCAGCATAGCCCGCGAGCTACCCAATGAGCACCCCTGCTGTAGTACATTAAATGAATTTTTTTAATTTTAAAATTAAAATGATATTTAAATAAGTACCTACGAAATGTAACTTTCAACTGTTTATTTTAGTCACATTCTCTTTTTTAAATCCCAAAGACCGTAAAACAAGTTATCCATTCTCCAAAGGAAGCTGACATTTATTTGTTTCATGTTGTTGTTGTTGGTTGCGATTGTTTGGATCACAATTGGTCAACCCATAAAAGTAATAGCAAGAATAGCCAGTCTATCTCACCATATTATTTTTTTTTGCAGTCATCTATATTAAAAAGGAAGTTGTCTCTTTCAGAACATTGCTTCAAAAAGATGCGTAAGTGACAACTAACTTGAATGTCAGCTTGCCAAAAAACGGCAGGCATGGTTCCAAGCATGAAGGCATAATGCTGCAGACGGATGCAAAGCTTTTATCTCAGAGCAGGTTTCTTCACTTCATTCCTCTTATCCGATATTTGAAATAATGGACAGAATGCCTTAGTTTCTAGTGCCCTCAACAGAAAATTAGAGAGAAATACAGTGAAGGCAGCAGTCCTAGTTATTTGTGAATAACATTTGAATAACATTCAAGACTCAGTTCCGATTAAATATAGATAGAATTGCCTTCGAGTGCACCTACGCCAGTGTTTCCCAACCTTTTTTGAGCCACGGCACACTTTTTACATTTGCAAAATCCTGGGGCACACCACCAACCGAAATGACACAAAATGGCACTCCAACACAGTAATACATATAGTTAATATGTTTTTAAATGTATTTTTACAGTCAGTGGGAAACCTGGGCCTGTTTCGATTAACTCAACATAGGTATCCTGGCAGGAATGCCAGAAAGACACAAACTTCCCACACAGAACTCCCATAACCAAGAGAAAATGCTATAAGAGTTTGGTGGGCCTTGACCTTGAGTTTTGGAGTTGTAGTTTACCTATATCCAGAGAGCACTGTGGACTCAAACAATGTTGGATCAAGACCAAACTTGGCATGAATACTCAATATGCCCAAATGTGAACACAGATGGAATTCAGGGGAAATAGACCTTGACATTTGGGAGTTACAGTTGCTGGGATTTATAGTTCCCCTACAGTCAAAGAGCATTCTGGACCCCACCAATGATAGAACTGGGCTAAACTTCCCACACAGAACCCCCAGGAGGCAAGAGGAGGTCTCTACTTGGGGAAAGGGAGACGGGCCTTCCCAATGCATGGAGAGGGAGAGGCCAAATAGACAACGGGTGGGAGGGGGGGTGTTTGCAATTTTGTGCCTTTATTGAGGTAGGTTTCTTAGGGTTTTTATACTTCAACACACTAGACTCCCCCCCCCTCCTTCCTGGAAGTTCCAATTTCCCACGGCACACCTGATGATCGCTCATGGCACACTAGTGTGCCCCGGCACACTAGTTGGGAAACACTGATCTACGCTATAGAATTAATGCAGTTTGGACGACGATTAAAGAAATGGAACAGTGAAACTCTTATAGGAAAGAAAACCCCTGAACTCACAAGAGCAGGACTGTGTTTTGGATTTTGTGGCAGGGGCCAGATAATTGTTAAAATGCAAATGCTATGATCTCTCATTATTGTCTATGTGAGTTAGGACCAATAGGTGCAGTGGTACAATGTTTGAAGGACCACACACTCCTCACCACTAGCTTTTGTGAAGGTCTAGGGCAGTGTGTTTCAACTTTTTTTGAGCCGCGGCACATTTTGTACATTTGCAAAATCCTGGGGCACACCACCAACCAAAATGACACCAAATGGCACTCTAACACAGAAATACATATAGTTAATATGTTTTTAAATTTATTTATACACTCAGTATGAAACCTGGGCCTGTTTCGATGAACACAACATAGATATCCTGGTAGGAATGGCAGAAAGACACAAACTTCCCACACAGAACTTCCATAACTAAGAGAAAATACTATAAGAGTTTGGTGGGCATTGACCTTGGGTTTTGAAGTTGTAGTTCACCTATATCCAGAGAGCACTGTGGACTCAAACAATGTTGGATCAGGACCAAACTTGGCATGAATATTCAATATGCCCAAATGTGAACACAGATGGAGTTTGGGGAAAATAGACCTTGACATTTGGGAGTTACAGTTTCTGGGATTTATAGTTAACACCCAATCAAAGAGCATTCTGAACTCTTGCAACAATGGCATTGTACCAAACTTGGCATATTGAACTCTCATTACCAACAGAAAGTACTGGAAGGGTTTGCTTGGGAATTGACCTTGAGTTTGGAAGTTGTAGTTCACCTATATCCAGAGAGCCCTGTGGACTCAAAAATGTTATGTTATGTTGTTTGTTTACTATCCAGAATCACAATGTTGGAAGGAGGCTCACCACTTTAAGGTCCCTAAAACAGGCATGGGAAAACTTCGGCCCTCTGGGTGCTTTGGACTTCAACTCCCACCATTCCTAACAGCCGGAGGCCCTTCCCTGCTTAAATGGCTGAGGGATGGTGGGAGTTGGAGTCCAAAACACCTGGAAGGTCCAAGTTTGTCCATGCCAGCTTTCGACAGAGACCTCTTCCTCCCCCTCCCCCTTCGCGCCCTTTCTTCCCCTCCTGCTGAACACTTCCTTTTTCTTCTACACTGCCACTTCTGCCGCCATTTTGATCCGAGGGGGCATTGTGAGCATATTCAGGAGGGGAGGGGGGAGGGAGGGAGGCGTGACCCGTGCGGGCGCTACTGCGCAGACTCGCTCTAGAGCAAAGCGAGGCAAAGCGAGCAGAGCGAGGCTGAGAAGAAGGAAGCCCGAGGGGAGAAGAAAAAGTGTTTGGCAGGAGGGGGAAGGAAGGGGATTGGAGGTTCCAATTTCCCCCGGCACACCTGATGATCGCTCACGGCACACTAGTGTGCCACGGCACACTGGTTGGGAAACACTGGTCTAGGGATCTATATTCATCCTGGATTACTGAGATCGGTGACTGAAATATTTGCACTGTTTTGGAAGGGCCAATTACACAAGTTTGAAGGTGCAACTTCAAATTCACTTCAAGCAAAATCTGAAAGAAAATCCCAGAATAGCATATGTCTGGATGAATCACTGGGGAATTTTGGAGGGAGCTTCAAATGACTGGGTAAAACTAGTGGTATGAAGCAGTGAGTTCCCACATGTTCATTTCCTTTTGCTTATATAAGAGGAAGTGTGATTTGGCTTGCCATCGCTTTGATTCCCGAGTTGTGCAATGTCCTTTTGATGGAAAAGCAAAGAAGTTATCTGATAAAATCACAGCTACCCCCAGAAGTAACCATCTAAAACCTATGAACTCATGAAACATTGCCTCCAGTCTGTTTATGAACATTAACCCAGAGAAATATAACTGTAGCACCCATTTGACCCTTCAGTGTGTTTCTTCGAAAGGGTTTGAAGTATTCAAAAAATTTCTTATAATTTTTTTTGATAAAATACTTTTTATTTGGGTATATAAATAAAAAAACACACACAACAGTGACTGTAAGACAACAACACATATACATAAACAACACATACCCACCCATGCGGGTGTCTAGGCCCTTCACCTATCCCACCTATCCAAGGATCGGAAGACATTGTACTTCCGATCCTTGGAGGGACGGCATCCTTAACATCCCCCTAGGGGTTATTTCCCCCCCACCTCATATCGACACCCATTGTGAGATTTTCCTAATTTTCCTAGAGCTAGCAATACGTGAGAGAGCTTCTATATTCTATTAACAATTAACCCAATCACTGTTACAATCTTTAAGATAGTCAATAATCAGAGTCCAGTTTGTTTTCTTTATCTTGTTATCGTAGTCTAGAGCCTGGGAAAGACAGTCCATTTTCATTATGTTGTGTATTTTCCATCTCCATTCGTCTATCGTCGGCACCTCTTCCTTCTTCCACTGTTTTGCCAAACATAATCTGGCTGCTGTAGAGCAATAGATAAACAATTTTTCTATGTTTCTATCTGTATCTGGATCTATATCTAGAAGGCCCAGTAGAAAATATTCAGGTTTACACTTCATTTTTAATTTCAGGGCACTTTGCAATTCTCTCTTTTTTTAAAATATATTTATTGGGGTTTTTCCATAAACAAACAAACAGTGAAAGTGGGGGAACAGTCTCAGGGACAGGACAGTAGGAAAAATAAAGGAGAGGCTGAGTATGGTGATGGGAGGGGGGGGTAGAGGGGGGGGGGAGGGGGTGGTGGTGCTGGGGGGGGTGGTGGTGGCAAGGGATGGGGGGGGTAGAAAGGGGTAAGGGTGGTGGGCGGTGAAGGAGGCTGCTTGGTCCGGGTTCTGGGAAGGCTAGTGATGGGCAATGGTGATGGGAAGAGATGAAGACTGGAGTAGCTTCCTTCCTTCTAGGGTCCTTGTTCATGGGTGCTCCTTCGTGTTCTCTTGCAGTCTCCCTCCTTGTTGAGCTGGTCACTTCATTTTTACAGGTCTTCTTTCTAGGCTCCTTTTTCCTTCTTTTTTTCCGAGACGTGCCTTCCTAACCCTCTGTATCTGAGAGCAATCTGTTGTTTTTAGCTTTTGTCCTTTTGAAAGAACTTTTGTTTTTCCTGCAGCCTCCAAAATCTTTCCAGCGTTTGATGCCCATTGTCCGTTCCCTGCCTTCCAGCATAGCCGGACCCGTGCCCCTTCACGTCCTCCAACCTCCATCCTAGCCGTTCTCCCTAGGCGATTCGAGGCCTTCCGTGCCCATCCCCGGGATGCCACATCTCGTAGGCCTGACATACGCCTCAAGAGAATAAGGGCAGCTTTTCTTCAGGTTCTTCTTCCTTCTTTGCTGGGTTGTTCCCGTCCAGCCTCTCTTCCTAGTGTGCTGCGTCCCATTCTTTTGCCGTCCTTCTTAGCTGCATCCCGGCTGGGGTTTTGGGTGTTGCAGTGGCCTCTTGGTTCTTCCTCTTCTCTTTCTTGGGGAGCAGAGGTGTTAGGGCTCTTCGAGGTCATTCCTGCAGCATCCAGCAGGTCTGCCTCCCTACTTCTGGGGTGTGGTCCTCTTTCCTCTGATCCTGCCCACGGCTTTACGTTCTCCTTCCCTCTCTCCTCTCCACCTGCACATATTGTTGCGCTCTCTCCCTTGACCAGGGGGTCGTCCTCTCCATAATCATAGAAGATCGGCAACCCTGGCCCTGTGGGGGAGCGCCTCTTCATTTGGTTCTGATCTTTCCTGTAAAGGGATGCCCCGGTTCGCGACCATTTGGTCTTCCTGCCGGGACAGCATGGCATCCATCCTCCGCAGGAAACCGTCTTGGGCCTTCCCTATCTTTCGCAGCTCTGCGAGGACATCCCCCAGAGTTATTTCCTCCTCTTCTGATCCCTCTTCCTGTCTCATCCTCCGCTCTTTTACTCTTGAGGTGTACATTTTTTATTTATTTGTTGTTTGTTTACTTGTTCACGGCCGCCATCTTGGTTCTCCTCCTGACTGTTTTTCTTCCCGGTCCTGGGGTGGTTGGAGGTTCCCAATATGCTCTTCCCGGGGGGGGGGGGGGGGGGGTTCCCTCTTACTCTTTGAGCCCGCTCCCAGGTGCGATGTGTCCCTTGCAGCCTAGCCAAGAGCCCAGTCCGGTACGTGCCTCCCGGGTGCGCGAGGGGGGTGGGGCGCTGCTGATCCCCATACTCACTCGTGCCGAGCTTCTCCTCCTGCCCTGCTGTCTGGTTCAAGGGGGGGAGGGGGGTAGGTCAGGCTGGGCTGGCAGTAAGTGCGGGTCGCTGCCCGCTTCCCGCTCCTTGGTCCACTAGCTGCTGTGGCAGTGATCCGGGCTCGCTTGATCTCCCCCTCTTGAGGAGGGGGGGATCTTTGGAGCCAGCGGAGCCTGCCTGCCGGCTTCGCTGTCCCTTCGGACGCTTCTGTGTCCGCGGGGGGCGCAGATCGCCCTCCAACCAAGAGAGCGGGTGGCACTCCAGGGAGCCCTAGAGTGTCCGCCCTGCCGCCATCTTCGCCCGACCGGGTCTCCCACTTTGCAATTCTTTATGGATGTATTTCCAGTACATATTTACCTTACCGCATCCCCACCATAAGTGGAAGAAGTTTCCCTCTTCGACTTTACATTTCCAGCATTTGATAGAATAGTTCTTGTTGTATTTAGCTATTTTAACTGGAGTCATGTACCACCTATGTACCATTTATATAAGATTTTCCTTAAGTTCGTATGCATAGGTGTACTTTGCATGTACTTTCCAAATTCTTTCCCATTTATTTAAGGGAATGGGGGGAACTTTATTTTGTGCCCATTTCAGCATACATTCTTTTATTTGTTCTTTCTCCGTTTGCCAAACCAAAAGGTTTTCATATATCATGCTAATTTTTTTCCCCAGAATCACCTTGTCCCAAAAAGAAACCTCTTGATTTGTCCTTCCAATATATGCTTGTGATTTGGGCATATTGGTACCAGTTAATAGATCTATAAATTTTTTGAAGCTCTGTATAATCCATTAGTACCCATTCGCCATCCTGTTTTTTCATCAGTGATGAGTACTTTAACCAAGATTTCTTCCCGAATTGCCTCCTACGGAAGGCTTCTTGCGGAGATATCCACAATGGCGTTTTCCTATATAGTGTGTCTTTATACCTTAACCATACCGTTAGTAGTGCTCTTCTAATTATATGATCTCTGAATTATATGTGTAATTTTATTTGTCTTTGCTGTGTATTTTTTAAAAAATTCACACTAATTTTTGGTCTTAAATATTTATTCAAATTTGGCTTGAGGGTATTTTCCAAAGCTTGTGTGTGTGTGTGTGTGTGTGTGTGTGTGTGTATTCATTATTACAGAGTTGTAGAAAACATTAGTTTTATTTTTATGGTGCAACACAAAGACCTATGACTATGTTACCCAAAATTAGTACAAAGAATTCAAACTGTTTTTTCCACCAATAAGCATTCAGTGCCTTTCTACCCAGGCCCAAATCCCCAAATCCCCAGAGGAACTGGGATTTTATCTCCCAGTTCATATTGGGATTGAAGTCACACACCAACCCCAGATACCATGCTTTTGAATTGGGAGTGGCTACATGTCCTCTCGGGTCAACCAGAGGTTGACCCAGGAAGGCATTTAGGCAGATCCCAGGCTAGGGAGAAAATGGAGGAGGGGAGAGTAGTAATGGGGATTGACACCCCCCCCCCCCGGGATCATGGAGCATGGTCCCAGGAGTCAATCCCCACAGGCCCAGCACTTCAAGAGTGCCAGACCTTTCAGTAAGGTTCAGATTTGTTGAGGTGTTTTATTAATCCAGAGTAAACTTGGAATTCTCTGTTTATTCTGGATTACTCTGGGTTAACCTCAGACATCGTTTGGACACCTCTGGTTAACTTGTGGCGGGTCATGGGTTTGGGGAATGTGTAGAAGAGCCCTCAGCTAACCTGACATGATATTTTAGTGAAGAATTGTTCTATCAGGGTTTCTATCACAGAGTCAACAACTGAACGCTGCTGAAGAAGAGTGTTTTTTCACCCACTGGTTCCACTTCATATTGTAAACAAGTCTGCCCAGGTGACAGTGATCATATGGGGTGACCCCACTGTATGTAACCTTGTCTTCTTAGTCATGTACACTGTCTGTGATGCTGGATGATATATTATTGGCTCTTCCATTAAATGTAATTGTAGTTCATACAGTTTGGATGCATGGAGAGTTTGAAGGATACATAGATTTAATAATAATAATAATATCATCATCTTTATCTGTATTTATTAGGCATGTTTTAGAACCCAAAAATGGCGATTCTAAAATCAAATGGGGGGGGATTTTTTTTTGATTTGTAAAAGAAAGACTTACAAAAAATTTTCCAAAAATTTCTGAAATGTAACTTAAGTACTAACAAAATTCGTTAGTAATTCGTATGCCAGAGCATGCGCATTCCAGATGGTTTTGGCCTACAACTCCCAGAAATCCTAACAGCTGGTAAATTGACTGGGATTTCTGGGAGTTGTAGGCCAAAACTTGAATAAATCACACTGAATTCTAGATGGGACTCTCCAAATAGGAAGGAGGGAGGGAAGGAGGGAGGGAGGGAGGGGGGTATTCTATTCTTGGAAGCAGCAAAAAAAGAGGAGGAGGCCCCCCTCGCTCCTCGCTGCCCCGATCCTGAGGGAGCGAGGGCCCAAGTTTGCCCAGGCTGAGAGGAAAAGGAAGAGGCCTGAGGCTGTGAGGAATGGTGGGAGTTGAAGTCCAAAACACGTACCTGGAGGGCTGAAGCTGGCCCCTGCGATGGGGCATGGCAGAGCAACGGGGAAGAGAAGCATCTGAGAGAGCGCAGGGAGAGAGAGGAGGAGAAGCGCACGTGTGTGTGTGTGAAGCTGGCCCCTGCGATGGGGCATGGCAGCAGAGCAACGGGGGGAAGAGAAGGAGGGGGAAGCGTGGAGGACTACACTTTCCAGAATGCATTGCCTACCTAGCAGCAGCGTCACTTCCAGTTCCCCATAGAAATGCGGGAAAAAGAAGAAGCTGAATGAAGGTGGGAAGAAAATGAGGGGGAGAAGACAGGGAGAAGTGAGTACGTAGTACAATAATTAATTAATTAATAATTAAGAATTTATTACGATCATAACGCAAATTGTTGGCCTCAAGAACCGTAAAAGGAAGTCGACTTCCGGGTTCGCGGCAGCGATCCGTAAAACCTCAAAAGTCCCATTACATACGAATCACTTACGACTCCTTTTAATTTCCGATTCATTTTTCTCATGCCTAGTATTTATATAAGATCTAGACCAAGGTAAAAATCCCATCCAAATGTTTTGCATTTCAACCAGGGATTATGGATGTTGCATTCAAAAACATCTGGAGCATCCGTTGTACTTCACATCTTCTCTAGTTGTCTGCATGAAATATGGACCAGCAATATGACGATCATAATAGGGGGATTATCAAGTGTTATGCCGTCACACCAGGCGCCTTTTAAAAACTAAACTGCGATGTGCTTTCCTATATGCCTGGTGGACTGCAAGGTGCCTACTTGAGAAGCTCAGGGGTCCGGCAACCCAAAAACCACTCCAAGTTGAAGATAACCAATAGGTTAATTCAGCTACAAAGTCTTTGAAAGACTTGGCACAAAGCTTAACAGTTGCAAAATACAAATGAGGGCAAGACGAAAATTCCCTGGCAATCTTGCTTCTGTCCTGGGTTTCTGACTAAGACTGTGAAGTCTCCCTTTGCCCCCTCCGAATGGCAAGGAAATCCAAAGATATTCCTCACCCTGACCCTAGGTTACTGAATAGAAGGAGCCACGCCTTCCCTATCTACACCTAGGGCCAGTTCGAAGGCGAACTGATGCTTAAATGGCAGTGAGATAGCTACAATACACAACAAGCAGTGCTAATCACAGCAGGGTATCACTAGCCTATCTAACTCCAGCGGTCAAGCAATTCAGTCAAGCAGTAAGTCAGTAAGTCAAGCAGTACTTACAGTGGGCTATACACAGTTAACCTGACTGGCCAAGCACATCTGAGCTCTTCTCCAGCCTGAGAAGGACTGAAGAGAGATCTCAAAATGGAGAACTCATCCCCAGGGAAAAAAGGGGCGGGCCCCAAACCAAAAGGATATATTTTGCAAGGCTCCAGCAGAAAGCTCTGCAAAACTGGCTGCAAACCTGTAAATGATTAACTGACAGGGTGTCAGTGGGTCTATATCAACCCTAAAGGAAAATGCAAAAGGATGCTGTTATCTAGAACTGGGAGCAATACAAAACAGGTGTCTGGAAGACGGAACAAGTGTCCTTTTATGTTAGATAGCTATAGTACTACGTTCCCAGTATCTGTTAACACAACAACTCACAGAGTCTACGGCAGGGATGGGCAAAGCACGGCCCCCGGGCCAGATCAGGCCCGGCAGCTGCTTCTGTCCAGCCCGGGGAGAAGGGCGTCAGGGGTGGGGCCAAGAGGAAGGCACTCCATAGCAGGGCGATCAGCTGGGGCCTCCCTCCTCCCGGCAGCACGTGGAGCCGGCTCAGCTGGGCAAAGGCAGAGAGGCACACAGAGAGAGGGAGAAAGAGAGACCTCCCTCCCTGGGCGCTCCTCCTAGCAGCCCCAGCTTGGATGGGACCTCAACCATGGCGAAGAAATCTCTTCGCCGCGGTTGGAGTCCCTTCCTTCTGAACTGGGGCTGGTAGGGAGGAGGAGGCGCCCCAGCCGCTCGGAAGAGCTTTCTCCCTCTCTCTGTGTGTCTCTCTCTCTGCCTTTGCCCAGCTGAGCCGGCTCCACGTGCTGCCGGGAGGAGGGAGGCGCACCTCAGGAGGACAGAGAGACACAGAGAGAGGGAGGAAGAGAGCCCAAGAGGAAAAGGAAGCCGCTCCAAACAAATACTTCCCTCCGTTTTCTTCCTCCTTCCCAACAGAGTGGAGGAGGAGCATGGTTTCCATTTTCCCTTTCCTGCCTCTGCCCAGGGGGCGAGAGAGGCAGAAAAGCCTCTCTCTGTCTCTGCTGCTGCCCTGCAAAACAAAACCTGGACTGGATTCCTACAAGGCAGAAACTCCAGCTGTGTTTTATTGCTTCTCCTGAATGTTCTGGGAGGAGTCCAATCCAGGAATCCCCCTCCAGAGATTGCAGTCCACCCTGCAGTCCACATACTGGGTTCAGTTCAACTTTATCAGATGGGATGAAGTTATGGCAGTCCAGAGATAAATGCTGATAAGCATATTGATAACGGTACTTAATAAATACAATAATGCTTTTATATTTATATCCTTCCTCCCTGATGTATGTGTGTAGATGTGTGTATAAAAGATTGTGTTATTATTATGTCCAAGAAGCATTCTCTACTGGTGTTTTGCCCACATCAATGGCAGGCGGCCTCAGAGGTTGTGAGGTCTGTTGGAATTAGGCAAGTAGGGTTTGTATATCTGTGCAATGTCCAGGGTGGGAAAAAGAACTCTTGTCTGCTTGAGGTGAGTGAGAATGTTGCAATTGGCCACCTCGATGGGTGTTGAATGGCCTTTCAGTTACAAATTCTGGCTGCTTCCTGCCTGGGAGAACCTTTTGTTGGGAGGGGGGTTAGCTGCCCCTGGTAGTTTTTTGCCAGGAATTCCCCTGTGTTTTTAGTGTTGCTCTTTATTTACTGGGAGATGGTGGTGGGGTATAAATAAAGTTTATTATTGTTGTTATTATTATTATGGTGAGTATTACTACAACAGTATTTAAAAGAATAAATTCAGAGGCTTAATATACTTGCATTTAGTTGACTTTAGTGTTAAAATATTATATATATATATATATATAATATGGCTCTCACAGAAATAAATTTCCAAATATTTTACTTTTACGGCTTTCGGAGTCAAAGAGGTTCCTGACCCCTGTGTTAGAGTGTCATTTTTTTTTGTTTTTTAAAAAAATAGTTTTTATTGGTTTTCACAACATATAAAACACGAAACACAATACAATTATTAAAAAATAAACAGTAAGTACAGGATAGATGGGGAGTAGAATAGGGAATAGAGAGGGGAGGGGGGAGGGAGGGAAGGGAAGGGCTAAGGGTCAGGGGGTAGAGAGAGAAGAAAAGAAATATCTTGACGCGAATTCCATTGATTTTTTGACATCAAGGTGGCCAAGTCTCCACTTAAACATGTTATCATTATCACATCTCTTAAGTCATATTCTGAGGAGAAAAGCTTTCAAATAACATAGAAAAAACAAAAAACAAAAAAATTGGCTAGATTGCCCTGTTTCTATTTAGATCTTAACTATCCATTCTATCTTGTTTTCTCTTAAGTACTTAGTAACCAGTGTCCAGTCTGGGTTTTTTTCCATATTTGCGTTATCTCTTAATGAAGTGGTCAAGCAGTCCATCTTTGCAATTTCCAAGACTTTCAGGCTCCAGTCGTCCAATAGGGGTATCTCCTTCTCCATCTCCTAGCAAGAGTTAGTCTCGCAGCTGTGTGTCACGATGCACGGACTTGACCGGCCCCTTAATCACACACACAGAGACAGACTGAAGGCTAACTAGTTTATTGAATATAAAAACAGTTCAAAGATATTGTCCAATAGAATAGTGAAACAATCCAAAAGGGTTGAAGTAACAATGTCCAAGAAACGTGGCTAATAGGCTAAAAGTTCAGCAAGGCTTGAAGTTCAGCAAGGCTCCACACAACCGTGTGGATCAGGATACAAGGCAAGGCTCCGCGCAACCATGCGGATCAGGAAACAGGGCAAAGCTCCGCGCAACCAGGCGGATCAGGAACAAAGCAAGACAAGGCAAGGCTTGATGACCACGGGCTATCTTAGCTTCGTGGTCCCACTCCGCTTCACGCCTATTCAGGAAAGACGTGGCCGGAGCACTGAGGATTTGTTCCCACGGATCCTATACTTAATCCCTCGGCCGAGGTCCCCGACGCTCTAGGCTTCTTCGTCTCCAATCGCTGCTCACGGACCTCGGCCCTATGCTCTAGACCCTTCTGCTAGACTCTATGTTCCGTCTCCTATCAAAGGTTCGACCTTGTCTCTCCGCAGCTGTGTTTCTATCTCCCTGAGAGCTCTCTTCCCTAGCCATTTCCCATGCGCCTTCTTCCATGTTTTCCCCTGGAGGCTCCTGAGAATTCCTCCCACCCGGGTGTTCATAACTTCCCGAATCGCTGTCCATCTGCACCTGGTTATCTATGTCTTCGCTAGGCCCAAACAACATTTCTTCCCATGCCAAGCTCTCTGTGGGCGAAAGAGGCCCATCAGGGGAAAGCTGCCCTTCGCCCCAGTCATCTAGCTCATCCTCTGAATCATGTTCTGGCACTGCTGGTTCTAATGCTAATGGGACCCCAGGTCCTGACCCCTGCCCACCAGGCACAAACGAGAACTGCTGTGCCACACTGTGATAAAGTATATGAACAGTTTTTCTAAATTCTTTTCCAGTTTGAAATCTAACAAACCCAACCAAAGATATTCCGGCCTCATTTCGAATTTAATCCCCAAACATAACTGAATTTCTCTATATATTTTCTTCCAGAATTGTTTTACTTTCCGACATCCCCACCACATATGGTATAGATTCCCCTCTTCTTTTTTACACTTCCAACATCTCGAATCATGTCTCTTACTGTATTTGGCGAGAGAAGTTGGCGTAATATACCACCTATGCAGTATCTTCAGATAGTTTTCCTTTAGGTCGTATGAGTACGTATACTTCATGTGCGTCTTCCATGTTCTCTCCCAGACTTCTAATTTTATGTTATGTCCGAAATTTTTTGCCCATTTCATCATATTATCTTTTATCACTTCTTCCTCTGTGGCCCATTCTAACAATTTTTTTATATAACAACGAGATTCTTTTTTTTTCTTTTGCATTAGCTTATCCCAGAAATTTCGTGTCCGGTCAAAGAGTGTCATTTTGTGTCATTTTGGTTGGTGGTGTGCGCCTGCTGCTCTGCTCTGCTGCGTCGGCGGCTGGGTCCGTTTTGCCTTCCTCTGGGCTGGGTCCATTGGGCCATTCCATCTTGGGATCCTTCCTCTCTTCAGGATGTCAGCCTTCATCTTGGTTTGCACCTTGTCTTTTTGAATTTAATTTAATTTAATTTTAGTGGCTTTTATTATTATTTTAAAATAATTTTATAATAATAATATAATATAATAATAAATAATATAATAATGTTATATTATATTATAATTTCAATACATTATAATGTCTCTCTATAATATAATAATTATGATATTAATACTAATAACATATGAATATTTCTTGGTATATTAATATGTTAATATTAATGATGTGTAATATATAGTAAATATAGTAAATAAATAAATAAATAAATAGGTGCAGCCCTCCATAATATTTTTTGGCTCTCGTGTGGCCCCTTGGAAAAAATAGTTGCCCACCCCTGGTCTAGGTTCCTGTAGTTTTGGAAGGAAATTTGCATTCCCAGCCAGAGAGATCTAGTGCCTTATCAAAGTACGAATCCCAGGATTCTATAGGAGACAGCCATGGCAATTAAAATGGAATCACAATGCTAGAATGATGCCGTGTGAACGTATCCACATTGCTGATCTAGATGGCCTGATTAAAGCAGTTCTGGTCCACAGCAGTAAAAACCCAATTAATGCTTCACGTCAACAAATCATAGGTTTTTCCCCCCACTAAATTCTGTTTGGAGTGTAATTTGGTAGAATGTACCTCTCAAAAGGGTGTTCCTATGTTTATGATTTGTGTTTTTCAGGTTCACTACTAAAGTAGAATTGTTGATTTACAGAAGAGACACCAGGAGAAAGTGCTACATAGCATAGGCTCAGAATAGCGAAGGTATCTTGCCAGCCGCAGCAGCACGAGAAATAGCCACTGTGATTGGTCTAAAAGGTACAGCTACCATTGGTTCAGAGAAGCACAGCTGTGATTGGCTTAGAGTAGTGCCATGTGCGTTTGTTTACAAGTTAGTTTCCCACTCGGCTGGCTCCCGGTGGGAACACAAGAGAAATGTTTCGCTTTTGGGGACAGCTTGCACACATAGAGATAGCATTAACAATTGAATGGTAATTAAAACTGCGCAATGGTTGTCAGCCAGTAGGAGAAAGATGACACAATGCTTTAATTGATTGGTTAATGTCAGATCAGCTTACAGATGTTAGCCAGTGAGACAGGATGAAGGGGGCAGGTCTCAGAATTGCCTCCATTGCTGTATTAAATCTGATTACTGGAAGAGAGGTGTGTTCTGTTCTTGCGACTTGTTTTCGCCATAGAGCAGACCCCTCAGCTGTTGTATTGAATAAACTGAGTTTCCTGGATCATAACCAAGTTGTCACGCCTCCTCCGTTCAAGCGCTCGCACGAAAACGCAGCCTGAGACAAAAGGTATTGCTTTGGGGGGCTTTGGGCTTCCAAATTCCGCTACACTACTTCTTTCACATTTGTTAGTATTGAAAGCTTAGCCACACGAGCTCGGGAAAAAAATTCCCCTTTCAAATTATTTTCATAACCTACCCTTTTCTATAAATGTTAAAATATTCCCAAATCGGATTGGAAGGGACCGTGTTTACTGCCTCACTTCCATAAGTTTGTGTTAAATAGATTATGCAGAGATAATTTACATTCTCTGTATTTTCAACATTTAGTTTTAGGAATTCAACCCTCTACAAGACTCATTAAAATTTTATATCGACGCATTTAAGTGTTGTTTTTCAGTCTTTTAAAATTCCACTGAAAGGCCCAGGCATGACTTTTTAAGCAAACCATCAATTGAGGGAGATGAGGAAGAAAAATGTTCATACATTTCCTGACATTGTTTTGCCTCATTTGTTGATTATATTCCTCCTTAACCTGTGGGTATGGGGCAAATGTGGCACTCCTTGTTTGTCACAAATTTGTGATGAAGCTGATGAATTAACACTAGCCAGGAATGCCTTGAGCTACGGTCCATAGGTGTCCCATCAAAGCCGATACTGCCCGAGTACCTCAGTGGAAAACTCAAAGTCTGAACTTAGACTGAACTTTTAGCAGAGCTAAATGTGAAGTCTAATTGGAATTGAAATTATCATTTTAACAACTGGAGAGCCCGGAGGCTTTTCTCTTTGTGCATGTGTTCTAGCTAATGAGGTATATAAAATATTAGAATTCAGGTACATAGTAAGGAATGCTGCTTTGCATCTCTATTGATCTGAAAAGTACGTACATAAATATGCATTAGCAAAATAACATACAATTAAAATATACACCCTGGGTCGGTACAGGGTGAAAGAACAAGGTTAGGACAAATTAAGTGCCCCGAAATATGGGAAATGGAATAATTCTAGCACAAGCCATCACCAGTATGACAAAATTATGATTATGTTTTAAGGAGTACAGAAGCTTCAATAGCTGGTCCTCTATGCCAGGACATCTTTATATATATATATATATATATATATATATATATATATATATATATATATACACACACACACACACACACACACACACACACACACACTTGCAACCCCTTTCAGCCTAAGAAAATGTTATGTGATTCCAGATATAGGTATGAGGACTCACCCATTGTAATGCTGGGCCGAGACTTTGAACCGGTGCTTGGCCGCTGTGTCAGGCTGAATGAGGGCGAACAAATTGAAATTGAATTCAGACAAGACAGAGGCACTCCTGGTCAGTCGAAAGGCCGAACAGGGCATAGGGTTACAGCCTGTGTAGGACGAGGTTACACTCCCCCTGAAGACGCAGGTTCGCAGTCTGGGTGCGATCCTGGACTCATCGCTGAGCCTGGAACCCCAGGTTTCGGCGGTGACCAGGGGACCATTTGCACAGTTAAAACTTGTGCGCCAGCTGCGCACGTACCTTGGGAAGTCTGACTTGGCCACGGTGGTCCACGCTCTGGTTACATCCCGTATAGATTACTGCAACGCTCTCTACGTGGGGTTGCCTTTGAAGACTGTTCGGAAGCTGCAACTAGTCCAACAGACAGCAGCCAGGTTGATAACAGGAGCGGCACTCAGGGAGCGCACAACACCTCTGTTGTGCCAGCTCCACTGGCTGCCAGTTTGCTACCGGGCACAATTCAAAGTGCTGGCTTTGGCCTTTAAAGCCCTAAACGGTTCTGGTCCAACTTACATGTCCGAACACATCTCTTCCTATGAACCTTCAAGATGCTTAAGATCATCCGGACAGGCCCTGCTCTCAGTCCCGCCTCCTTTGCAGGCGCGATTGGTGGGGACGAGAGACAGGGCCTTTTCAGTGGTGGCTCCTCGGCTTTGGAACGCCCTCCCTAGAGACATCAGATCGGCCCCCTCCCTCCTGACATTTCGCAGGAAGGTTAAGACCTGGCTATTTGTCCGGGCATTTGCAGATGTAGTATGATTGTCAAATTGAGACTTAAGGAACGACGACGATGCAATTAGAAGTCGATTTAATTAATGAGATGCTGATATTGTGTTTTTAACGTTGAATGCTAATTTGTATATGTTGGAATTGTATTGTATTGATAATTGTTGATATGTTTGTCTTGAGCAGTTTTTGCTGTTGTACACTGCCTCGAGTCGCCTTCGGGCTGAGAGAGGCGGTCTAGAAGCAAAGTAAATAAATACTGTAAATAAATAAGAAAAGCCAGGAAAAGGGGGAGTGGCTTGGAGCCTTCTCTGGGAGGGAGTTAGAGAGAGAGAGAGCTGCCTGGGAGGAGCCCAGAGCTGAGGGGAGGAGCCGAGCTACTCGAGTGGGAAAGAGTGTAGCTTATTAGTCAGTCTCTGGTCAGGACTCAAAGAGTGAAGAGCTTCTTGTCAGAGCTCTGAGAGAGAGAGAGAGAGAGAGAGAGAGAGAGCAGTCTGTGGTCAGCAGTCTGTGGTCAGAGCTGTGAGGTTAAAGCCGTCTCTTGACACAGCTGTGTGTGAGCTGACAGGGAAAGCTCTGTGTGATAGCTGGTAGGTAGTCAGTCACAGGCTTTCAGAAATCTCTAGGGCAGGGGTGCTCAAGACGGTGATCGCGATCGACCGGGTGATCTTTGGGCCTCGTCCGGGTGATCTTCAGGCCCTCACCCAGTCAATGCGCGTTCCCGCGCGCGCACACTCCCAGCACCGCCTTCTTCTGCCCTGCCATAGGTGACAGAGAAGGAAGAGGGCCCCCGCGCACTCCTCGCTGCCTCTCTCTCTCCCCAATCCATGGATCCGGGTGAGAGAGAGGCAAGGAGGAGCGTGCAGGGGGCCTCCCAAGGTGCTCCCTTCTCCTCTGTTGCCTATGGCAGGGTGGCGACGGAGGAGGAGGCCCCCCGCGAGCTCCCCTCGTATCTCTCTCACCTGGATCCATGGATCAGGGCAAAAGAGAGGCGAGGGGAGCGCGCGGGGGGCCGTCTCCTCCTCTGTCGCCTATGGCAGGGTGGCTACAGAGGAGGAGGAGGCCCCCCGCGCTCTCCCCTTGCCTCTCTCTCACCCGGATCCATGGATCCGCGCGAGAGACAGGCAAGGGGAGCGCAATGGGGGGCCTTGAGAGGCACCATGGATCGGAGCGCCTCCCCCCCCCCCCGATCCGGTGAGCAACCAAGTTAACAAGAAGCCGCCCGCGGGCGCATGCACGGGAGCGCCCCCGGGCTCCCGGCAGGTGATCTTCTCAACTTGGTTGCTCAAAAGTAGCTCGCATGCTGAAAAAGTGTGAGCACCCCTGCTCTAGGGTTTAGGGATTAGATCACCTCTCTGAAGAAGCCAGCTATAGGAACACTCTAAGAGATAGAGTTATAGCTAGGGGGGCTTCTGGTAGACTGAGAGTTAGCTCAGGGTACTAACTAGGATAGTTAGTTTGTACACTGCTCACTACTAGTTTAAATATTAGTGTGAGGGAGTTTTAGTGAGACAAGTTTTCACACTGTCTGTTTTATGATCTAAGAACACATCTTCTGTAACCAACATGCTAGTGAACCTTAATTGATAACCATTACGCTATTGTGCCTCACTTGATAAGCGTAACGCATTTGTGCCTCTCAAAGCTGCTTGTTAGTTTAATAAACATTCATCGTTATTAACTTTCCAAGACATTTTCAGTGTGCCTCGTTTCCATCAGTGTGTGCCCGTTCCAGCAATCTCACATTTCCCAGACTGGAAGAAGATTCCTCAGAATTCTCTCAGTTGTTTTTGGTGATTAGAATTGGAGCCTAGATTAACTGTTATTTTTTATTAGAAATCTTAAGATTAATATTTTAGGATGGTGGCAGCAATCAAGGGGTTTTTAAATCCTCCAAAGTTTTATAGCCAAGTCGTCACAATAGGTTTATAGAATAGGCATAAAAAGCAAACATTTACTGATAGCCAATCATCATTTTCAAGGCTTGCTAAACAGGCTTATTTTCCTTGTTATGAAGTATAGCTGAAGCATCTTCTGCAAACTCCATTGTACAACGGATTCACATGAATGTCTAAAACAGCCACTAGATGATGTTCAGAAAACTCTTATTCTTGCCAATTTTGTAGGACCCCAACTTCGAGCTAAAGGGACCCCACTCGGGGTTTGTGAAGATGCGCCTGGGGTCTTTGACTTAAAATAGGAACAAGGACGTGACATCTCTTCCCAGGGGACTTCTTCTTGCCTTCCCATAGAGAACTGGAACTCCCAAGGATCAAACCAGTCACTTTAGATAACTCAAACAGACTTTATTATTCACAAAAGGAGTTATCTTATAGAGGTACTAAACTTGGTTCTCCAAACAGGGGTAAAATAAAATATACATTACAGTTCTTTAGTTGTTTGGGTCCAGGAAGCTTTCAGCCGGATGGCTTTCCAAATTCTCTCTCTCTCTCAATGGCTTTGAGGTGAGAAATCTCTTAGCCCCAGTCAGATGGCCTATATTGAAGGCACAGAGCCTTCCTATGGATACCAAATGGCTAGTTGAAGGCGCTTGAGATTCCACAGTCCCATCCAGGTGTGCTGGATATGCAGAATGAATCCAAGATATGAAGAATTGGTGCTAGAGAATGCCTGACTGAGGCCTGGCTGGCAAACCCTCTAACACGTCCTCTTCTGTAGAGATGCAGGCAAAATCTAAAGAGAAAGCTAGATTTCCAAAGTCTCAAGGGGGAGGAAAAATAAACTTAATGATGATTGACAGCTCTAAAGAACAAATCAATGCAACCAAAACTTAACAACACTAAACAGACTAGCTGAAACATAATCCAATAGTTTAAACCTTGCAACTTAAAGTCTTATACACAGGTGGCATCAGTCATGCCTTCACAGGGTTGGGATTCACAGTTTAGGAAGCAGTGCTCTCGACAACTCACGATTTGGACAAGCTAAGACAAGAGGGAGGTGCATTCGTCATGCGGGGACATGAAAGAAGTCTCCCACAAGGATGGTAAAACATCAAAAACATCCAGGCACCCCCTAGGCAACCAATTCTCTCACACCAGAAGTGACTTTTAGTTTCTCAAGTTGCTCCTGACACACACACACACACACACAATCATAAGTGATGCCATTCTTTTGACTAATTTTGGGGGATGATTCACAATGAATAAGTTCCAGTTTCCCTGTTTCTGTTTTATTTTGAGTAGCCCTATCGAAATTAGTACAAGATATTTGTGTCTGTTCTAAGCATGATCAATGTGATCGCTTTTTCAGGAATCATCCTCATTTAAAGTACGTAAATGGCTACTTCATTGAAATTGAACAGTGGTAAAATATTATTATTGGACAGAGACCTATTTTCTCTATTAGTTTTTTATGTGAGAACATTTGCTCCCTCTTCATATGAGGACACTGTTTCCGGTGTTATTTCCCCTCTCTGAATCACCTCTTTAATGTCGGTAGTTAGGCACTCTTCAGATAGTTATTACATCTGACATTTAATGGCAAATAAATTTACATTACATGCATAACTGAGGCCATCACAAACACAGGTGCAATTTTAAAATACGTAGCTGTAAAGATGAGGCCGCACTACGTATGTGTCATGGCTTCTCAAAATTCTCTTACTTTGTTTGGGGAAAGAAAATTTAAGAAAATTTAAGGAGAAATTCGCCAAAATATTATGCAGACGCAAATCTCCACTAAGGAGGGAATGTCTTCTAGTTTTTGGGTCTAATCATGGCAAATTTATTATTTTCGAACCAACATTCGGTTCGAAAATAATACGGAACATCCTCTCCTTCCGGGAAAGCAGTGAAGACCTTGTTTTTCCGGCAAGCGTTTGGAGGAGGATGAACCGCACGCACTGTCATATGTTGCCTCAGTCGTGTCGGTACCTTGTTTAGCCTAGGGCAGTGTTTCCCAACCTTTTTTGAGCCGCGGCACACTTTTTACATTTACAAAATCCTGGGGCACACCACCAACCAAAATGACACAAAATGACACTCTAACGTAGTGTTACATATAGTTAATATGTTTTTAAATGTATTTATACACTCAGTGTGAAACCTGGGCCTGTTTCGATGAACTCAACATAGATAACCTGGCAGGAATGGCAGAAAGACACACATGAAGGTCTTGCTCAACAGCTGTCAGTCTCTCTCTGTGTTTAGAAAAAATGTGTCCATATAGCTACAGTCCACTAGTAGGCATGAGAAAAAAGTTATGAAAATGATTCGTTTCGTAAGAAATGCTACTTTCGAGTATTTCCGCACCTGGAACGCCAACCAGGAAGTGGACTTTCTTTATAGAACTTCGGGGGCCAGGATTTTCTTAAGTGTCGTTATTAGGTCGTAAGGGGGGGGCACCCTCCTTCTCTCTCACCACCCCCCCCCCGCCTCCCTTGCCAATAAGTATTATGGCAAGGCAAGCCCTAAACTCGCTCCTTCTTTCGGCTGGAAGCCCGGAAAAAATGTAAACAGAGAGGATTACTCAGAAGTAAATCTGCAAAGGAGGGCACTTTGGATGAAGGGCCCTCCTTTGTAAGATTTACTTCTCCCCCAGACCACGCGTTACAGACATCACACAACAAACCCCACCTCACTAACTTCCAACCCCCCCAAAAACAGCCCCCAAAAACCGCCCATTGACTCCCGTTCTGCGCTGCCCGCGAGCGCTAGACAGAGGGAGACCAACCGCGCAGGCGCACAACGGAGCCGGCAAGAATAAAGAGGACAAGGCAGAGGAGGAAAAAACAGCGGCGAGGGGGGAAAGATCATAGCCCACCCCCAGGCCCTCACCCCTCGCTCACCGACTCCTCCTCCTTCTCCATGCCGGTGGCCATCTCCGAAACAGCACGATTTCGCCAGGGGGCCTCGCTACCATGACGGCGCCACCGTACCCGCCTCCTCCGCCGCCTCCGCACTCCTTCCCCAATTCCCACTGGCCCACTTACCTTACTTCTGGCCTCTGGCCGCCCACCAGAACTCCTTCTGGGACTCTGGGTTGACCTCTCCTGCCCGTCTCCGCCGCTTCTCGGGGCGACCGGGGAAGCCAGAGCCCAAAAACTACAAAACCCCCAAAAAACTACAAAAAACAAATGGCCGACAAACCACTTCGGCACGCCAGAAAAGGCTCC
Source organism: Anolis apletophallus (assembly GCA_030556195.1). Classification (NCBI taxonomy): domain Eukaryota; kingdom Metazoa; phylum Chordata; class Lepidosauria; order Squamata; family Anolidae; genus Anolis; species Anolis apletophallus. Next base: position 2,668,297 of record JARBWK010000007.1, read on the forward strand.
GCGGAAGTTGGAGCAACAAGAAAAGGAATCCACCTGGAAACACGGACAACACCCCCACGGGAATAGGAAGTCCCGCCCCTTATGGCCGGAAGACCTCCACATAAAGATGGCGGCCGCCAAGACACACTGGCGACCGTGTGGAGGGCTCCACAGTGCGGCCGGAGACCGGAGCCTACAGCTGCTCTCCACTGGGAGAACAAAGCCTCCTCGCCGCCTGGATGCCCGCTGCCTCCTCGGCCTCCTTCCACACACTCCTCCCGGATCCACAAACGGCTGGGAGATGGCGGTAGGAGCCGGAAACGAAAAAAACATGGAAGGGGAGAAGAAAGGAAGACGGAAAAGCCACAGCGAAGCGTTTGGAAGGCGACGAGGCAGGTGGAGGGGGAGGTTGAGGAGGTGGCCACGGGAAGCGACCACCACACCGGTCTCCGCCCTTCTTCGCCAACTCCATGTGGAAGGGGGGACGAAGGGGCACGTTTGCGGCGTATCCGTCTCCTCTGTTGCCTTCTCGCTGTCCTCCGCTGCCTCCTTTCCGCTCCCAGAAAAAGGAGGCGAAGGGAGAGATCGCTTGCAGCCCCCTTTCGCCCTCTTTTTCAGAGGGCCGCCGCCATCGCTCCCCTCGCCACTTCCTGGCGAAGGGGGGCAAGGCGGATCTTCGGCAGGAGGCGCTCTGTAAAGGAGGGCGAAAGGGGCCCAAGCGCTCTCTCTCCCGTCGCCCTCCTCTTCTGGGAGTGGAAAGGAGGCAGCGGAGGACAGCGAGGCAACAGAGGAGGCGAAGAAGGGAGAGATCGCTGGGCCCCTTTCACCCTCCTTTTCAGAGCGCCTCCTGCCGAAGATCCCCCTTCACCCCCCTTCGGCAGGAAGTGGCGAGGGGGAGCCATGGCGGTGGCGCTCTGAAAGGAGGGTGAAAGGGGCCCAAGCGATCTCTCTCCTTCGCCTCCTCTGTTGCCTTCTCGCTGTCCTCCGCTGCCTCCTTTCCACTCCCAGAAGAGGAGGGCGAAGGGAGAGGCGCTTGGGCCCCTCGCCCTCCTTTACAGAGCGCCTCCTGCAGAAGATCCCTCTCGCCCCCTTCGCCAGGGAACTGGCGAAGGGAGCGATGGCGGCCCTCTGAAAATAAAGGCTAAAGGGCCCCAAGCGCTCTCTCCCTTCGCCCTCCTCTTCTGGGAGCGGAAAGGAGGCAGCGGGAGGACACCGAGAAGGCAAGAGAGGAGACGGAAACGCCACAAACGTGCGCCTTGGGTCCCCCTTCCACATGGAGGTACCGAAGAAGGCTGACAGGGAGAAGAACAGACGGACATGGAACAGACAGGCAAGCCTACCAAAATAAAAAAAAAACCCATTACAAAAAAAACCCCTCCAACACAAAACAACACAAACCCACACATATAGACACACATACACATATATAAACACACATATACACACGTAAACATATATACACATACATACGCACACATATACGTACACACACATACATATCTATACACATAAACACAAATACACACATACATATATTAACACACACACATACCCCCACATATAAACACACACATATACATAACCATACATATCTATACACATAAACACACATACACACAAATACGCACATACATATACATACACACACAAATATATACAAACACCAATATATGCACATACACATATAAACACACACATATATACACATACCCATAAATACACAAACACATATATTAACACACACACACACATACCCCCACATATAAACACACACATATACATACACACATACACACAACCATACACATGTATACACACACAAAACACATACTCACATCATTTCCAAACCTTACATACTTCAGACTTTCCCGCATCTCCTACATAGGGCACAGCAACGCGTGCCGGGTTCAGCTAGTGTATAATAGAATGAATGCTACTGTAAGTGCCTAATATTATAAGTAATCCAACTGGTCATATACCTACATTCCATGCACATGCAATAATACAGCAGTAATAACAATAACAAGAGGTAAAATTCAAACAGAAGTATTCTGACTGGTCCCTGCCTCATGCGGTGCAAACGGGCTCTTCTCTATTTAGCCCGGGAAAAGCCAGCGTTTTCTGCTTGGGTGCACACACATACATATTCTTGGGGGGTATTTTCTGCAGAATCCGGGCTCATAGAGAAGATTCTGCAGCAAATCCCCCAAAGAATATGTATGTGTGTGCACCCAAGCAGAAAACGCTGGCTTTTCCTCCTGGCTCACAGAGAAGAGCCGTTTGCACCGCATGAGGAGGGACCAGTCAGAATACTTCGGTTTGAATTTACCTCTTCTTATACCCATTGTTATTACTGCTGTATTATTGCATGTGCATGGAATGTAGTATATGACCAGCCTGGGCAAACTTGGGCCCTCGCTCCTCAGGATCGGGGTGAGAGAGAGGCAGCGAGGAGCGAGGGGCTCCTCCTCCTTTTTTGCTGCTTCCAAGAATAGAATACCCCCTCCCTCCCTCCCTCCCTCCTTCCCTCCCTCCTTCCTATTTGGAGAGTCCCATCTAGAATTCAGTGTGATTTATTCAAGTTTTTTGGCCTACAACTCCCAGAAATCCCAGCCAATTTACCAGCTGTTAGGATTTCTGGGAGTTGTAGGCCAAACTCATCTGGAATGCGCATGCGCTGGCATACTGAACTACTAACGAATTTCGTTAGTAATTAAGTTACATTTTAGAAATTTTGGAAATTTTTTTGTAAGTCTTTCTTTTACTAATCAAAAAAATCCCCCATTTGATTTTAGAATCCCCATTTTTGGGTTCGAAACCATGCCTATCCACTAGTACTGTTCTTATGCATCAATACACCTCATGGAACAATAATGAGGCTTCCACCTTCAATATATATGCTCCTGTATAATTCCAGGTGGGCATTAGATGAGTCCCTCATGTATAACTGGTGAACAGGAGAGTTGTTACACTGTCACTAGAAAGGCTATCACGTCCAGCCAATGCCAAATGTGGTAATAGTTGGTACACATAAACATAAAAACGGCCGAAGGAGGTGGCGCCCCAGCCCCTTCTTCTTCACTGCCGCCTGGCCCTTCCTCCTCACCCCCCCCCCCGCAAGCAGCAACAGTTCGGCAGGAGGGGGAAGAAAGGGGGGAAGAGAGGTTTTCCCGCGGCACACCAGGTGATCGCTCACGGCACACTAGTGTGCCGCGGCAGAGTGGTTGGGAAACACTGGCCTAGGGTTCTGTGTTTTATTGTGTTTTAGATGTGTTTTAACCTGTTTTAATCATTGCTTTCTACTTGACTGTTTTATATATGTTGTGAGCCGCCCCGAGCCTTCCGGGAAGGGCGGCCAATCAAGTATGAATAAATAAATAAATAAATAAACAAACATTCCTCCACCTAACCCGGGGTGCATTTTTGGCAACATTTGTATCATTCACAGTGACTTCAGCCTGGTATTTTCTCTGGTCACTATGGAGAGATGTCAACCAGGTGCACACATCCAGTATATATGCGAGATCCAGATATTATACAACATTACAGTTGGTTTACTGTATCCGGAAACCCATGGATCTCGCCCACACACAACTCTCCATGATATTTGTATCAACGGATTAATATACAGGCGCTGATGGATGGTGCGCTAACGCCAGGCTTGACCAAACAGAGATTGGGACGTCGACTTTGTGTGGACCTGTTTGGATATAAATATCAAAATTCATCGAGTCCTGACTGCGTTTGGAAACTTTATTAACAGGAACTCTTCCTATGAACATTTGCTCTTGCGGATTGATACGGACTTACCTGGACTATTGTCGATGCTTATTCCGCGATAAGGGTAGGAGCTTACTACGGGCATCAATGACACCTAACTTTGGAACTATTGTTGTTGTATATTATCACTGTATTCACTTATGATATTATAGTTTATATATGAAATTGACTCTTTGTTTGTGTTGCTGTCTCAGCAACTCTCCCCTCTTGCAATAGACAAACTTTAACAAGAGTCTAGGAGAGAGGACCACCGCCTCCCAAAGATACTACTCTATGGTGAACTCGCCACGGGTCAGCGCAAGAGAGGCGCCCCCAAAAAGAGATGTAAGGACTCCCTGAAACAACATCTCAGGCTCGACCAGATTGATCACCAACAATGGTCCACCCTGGAATCACATCGGGAGGCATGGCGACGCACTATCCACAATGCTGTGGCCTCTTTCGAGAAGACACGCCGAATGAGTCTCGAAGAGAAACGGCAACGCAGAAAGTACCGCAACTTGGAAACAACATCACCCAAGGAGACTTTCTGCTGTGCTTTCTGCAACCGGACTTGCCTATCTCGGATTGGCCTTTTTAGTCATCAACATGCTTGTAGAAAGCGCGGGATGAGTCCTTCCTGAATCTTTGTTCTCGAAGAAAAGCCAAGAGAGACGTTTTGGGGAAGAGAGGATTAGGAAGAAGCCTCATGACCTTTTAAGGAAAAAAAAATGTTCTGAGGAATGTCACTTTAACAGGCTCAGAAGTAAGATTTATTGAGTGATTTATTTATTTATTTATTACTTCAATTTCTACACCGCCGCTCCCAAAGGCGGTTTACGTAAAAGATGATACACAAACAATTAAAACAATGGTTGAGGATTAATTCCACTAGTACAGGGGTGCTCACACTTTTTCAACATGCGAGCTACTATTAAAGCAACCAAGTCCAAAAGATCTACCTGCCCCCGCCGCCGTGCGCTCCCGCGCGCTCCCAGCGCCGCACGCTCCCGCCACCGCGCGTTCTCCTGCTACTGTTTTCCGCCCGCGCAGTGCTTCTTCCGCCTGCGGGGCATTGCAGGAAGGAGAAAGCACGAGGCGGGGCATCCAGAGGGAGCTGGATGACCTCCGCCCTGCCTGTCTCGCCGGCAACGGAGGCTGCACAGCTGCTTCTGGACGAGAGAGAGGCAGGGCGCTCCCTCCAGAGGCCCCGCCTCGTGCTTCCTTCTTCCTGCAATGCCCCGCAGGCGGAAGAAGCACCGCGAGAGCGGAAGCCAGCAGCAGGAGTGCACATGCGCGCAGGGTGTGTGCGCGCATGGCAGGAGCGCCCCATCCAGCTGGTGAGGCCCGAAGATCACCTGGAAGAGGGCCAAAGATATACTAGTAGCTCCCGAGATACCTAATGAGCACCCCTGCACTAGTATATTCCAAAAGCCTGCTGAAAGAGGTAGGTTTTGCAGGCCCTACGGAATGCCACCAGGTCCCGAAGTGCTCGGACGTCAGGGGGAAGGGCATTCCATAACGAAGGAGCAGGGAAGCCAAAAACGTCCGCCTCAATATCTTGTGGCTATATCACCTTGAAATATCTCTGTTATAGTTGCAATTTGTGATTATGATAAATTGACTTAGGAAGAAATTCCCCCACTCTGTAAGAGTCAATGTGCTTAGAATCAGAACGCATGGTCACAATCCTGAACACAGAGATATTAAATTACGAGAGTCAATTCTGCTTAAGGATAACATGTGTGAGTGGGATTACAATTTAAGAATATGTCACCAAGATAATTGTTATCTTCTTCGTTTTCTACTGAGGAGCTTCAGTAGGGATTTTTTTTACTTCACTAATTTCTTGCACTTTGGATATAATTTACTCACTTTTATTATCTCTGGATGTGAGTTTTGTTTATGGTGATTTGTGCTTCTTATTCAGCCCAGAAAACTAACAGCAACCCACAAATCACCATAGCAGCTGACCTTTGGATAGTTAGCTGCTACATAAAGTATATGGAGCATCTGCTTGAAGGTGTAAACTATATATGTATTTATTTGCTTCACATAATTAAGCTGTCAATGAATGCAGGTGAAAGGGTTGGTACTTAAGCAAGTGTCCGTTCCATATTACAAGAACATACTACATCACAGCTTCAGGGTCTTCCGCACTGTCTATCTGTAAATTTCCAGCAACAATTTAGGATGCTGACTTTGACCTTTTAAAGTTAGGTTAGAATGAGCCTTGCGTGCAAATCTCATAATTGCAAATGTTGTCATTGGAGTCCATACTCGGCGCATCACATCTGCATGACTTACGTATATTACAATGGGAAGAATAATGGGTCCTGTAGGCCAGTGATTTTCAACCAGTGTGCCGCGGAACATTAGTGTGCCGTGAGAGATCATCAGGTGTGCCGTGGGAAATTATTTTTGAACTTCATTCATATATAAACTACTAGCTGTACCGGGCACGCGTTGCTGTGCCCTATTTAGGAGATGCGAGAACGTCTGAGTATGTAAGGGTTGGAATTGTTGTTAGTTATGGTGTTGTTGGGGCCATGGCTGTGTCGTTGTGGCTGTGTCGGATGGAGTGTGCGTCATGGGGGGCATTGTGTGCCAAGTTTGGTCTTTATCGGTCTTGGTTCTGGGCCACAGTGGTCTGTGGGGAATGATGTGTTGTGAAGTAGTACAAATCCCATTATCCATGGAGGTACTTCAAGTCCCATAATCCATGGTCCACCCTCCTCCAAACTGTAGTAGAATGTAGCGTGGGTCATAGGGGCTCTGTGTGGCAAGGTAGGTTACTATAAATTCAGGCCATACACAATGTCCCATGAGCTGAGGCCTAGTCAGGAACAGCAAGTTAATGAAGCCTTACTGTCAATTCAGGCTATACACAATGTGCAATGAGCTGAGGCCTAGTCGGGAGAATCAAGTTAATGAAGCCTTACTGTCAATTCAGAGGGTAAACAGCATTCCATTAAGTGAGGCCTAGTCAGGGAAATTAAGTTAATGAAGCCTTACTGTCAATTCAGAGCGTAAACAGCATTCCATTAAGTGAGGCCTAGTCAGGGAAATTAAGTTAATGAAGCCTTACTGTCAATTTTGGGTGTGGTCTGTGATTTGTAGGGGTGTAAATTTTCTGTGGGAAGTGAATTGGGTGTTTGTGTTTGTGCCTCAGCCCTTTGCCTTATCCTCCTCTGACAGTTTATTATGGGTCGGAATGTTCATGTTGGCTGGCCAGTACAGGAGTTATGCAAATCCGCCCTTATTGGCAGCCAATCATGTTGTCAGAATGTAGAGGCTGGGAGAGTTGTTGGCAGCCCTGGAGGATGCTGGGAAATGAAGTTGTTTTTTTAACTCATTGTTTTGGGGGCCTTTTAGGTTTTTGGTGGGAAAGTTTCTTTGCTACAAACATACCTTGCTTGAGGCCTATTTCTGTTGGCAAGTTTGGTATCTCTGCGTTGTAAGGTTTCTCTGTATAGGACGGTCTTTCCATGACGACTCTTCCTTTATATATATAGATAAGGCGCATCTGTCCCTTTAAGATATTGAACCATAGCACTCTCGCCTCACCTAAGAAGTGACGCGAGAGTGCTGTGGTCGCGCCATCTTGGATTCGCTCAGACGCGGCTAAGTAAACAAAGTTAGAGTTAGTGCTGCAGCTGCGCGTCAAGTGACCGTGGCAATTTGGGATCACGGCAGGACAAGCGAGTGACAGTGATGGAGAAGTTTTTGAGAAGGGAACATGCAAATGCCGAACAGGGCCCTGGACAAAATTATGACACAGATGAAGGCCCCAATATGAGTGGTGGACAAAAGGAAAAAGAAAAGACGGTGAGCTCGAGGCAATACAACGAAAGCTATCTTTCATTTGGATTCACTTTCACCGGGGATGCGACGGCACCGACTCCGCTGTGCTTGGTGTGTGGTGAGAAGCTGTCCAGTAGTGCCATGGTGCCAAGCAAGCTTAAACGCCATCTCCAAACTAAACACCCTTCCATTCAAAACAAGCCGATGGACTATTTTCCGCATCCCGATTTTTTACCATATCCCAAAGATACACAAAGGGATTAACCCTCCGCCAGGGCGCCCAATCATTTCAGGCTGTGGCGGCCTATTGGAACCTCTGGCCCAATATTTGGATAATATGCTACAGCCCTATGTCAAATCCATGCCTTCCTACATTCGTGACACAAAAGATCTGATATCTCAAATAGAGGGGCTTGATGTGCCTCCAGACACCTATCTTGTCTCTTCGGATATCTCGGCTCTCTATACCAATGTCCCCTTAGAAGATGCCAGAGAGACCATTGCTGAGATTTTTGATTCCAGGCCCCACCCGCAGAATCCCCCTACGGGCTTTCTTTTAGAACTCCTTGACTGTATACTGGAATATAATTACTTCTGTTTTGAGGGAATCTTCTATCTACAAGTATCCGGGGTAGCAATGGGGTCCCCCCTTGCACCCACCATTGCCAACCTATACATGGCATCGCTTGAGCGCGTCCACATATGTGATCATGATCCCTTTTTTGAAAACATTTCCTTTTGGGGTAGATATATAGATGACATTTTCCTCCTAATGAGGGGTGACACCAACACATCAACATGTGACACTTGGCTCTCTACATGGCACCCCAACATTGTCTTTAACACCATATATAATCGGAAGGAGGTGAATTTCTTAGATGTCACCATACATAAAGTAAACAACAAACTATGTGTGAGGAACTATAGCAAACCTACCAGCAGGAATTCTCTGCTGCACTATCAGAGTTTTCACCCCTTCCCCCTAAAGAACAACTTACCCTACTCTCAGTTATTGAGAATGAAAAGAAACTCCACCTCTTCCCACAACTATGAAAGGGACTCTCGTCGGATGCTTGAAAATTTTCAGGAGAGGGGATATCCCCAATACATCCTGCGCCAAGCCAAATACAAAGTTGACAATATACAGAGGGCCCATACCCTACATACGTCTACTAGATCGAGGCCGAATAGACCTATTTGGCCGTTGACGCTCTCTACTCACTCCAATGAGATCATGCACATTGTCAAAAAATATTGGCCCCTTGTGGCAGACATCCCAGATTTGCAATATACGCCCATGCCGGCTTATAAACGTACTTCTAACTTAGGTGATCTCCTGATCCATACGGATCATAGACTACAAAGCACACATAGTGCCCTTACACCAGGCATGAGGCGTTGTGGCAACTGCAGTGTTTGCCAGTTTGCCCTAAACACACGCGAACTGTATGTCACACACAAATCAAGGTCATTCAAGATCAAGGATGCTATCACCTGCAAATCTGCCGGATGTGTCTATTGCATCATATGCTCATGTGATAAGATCTATATAGGCCAAAGCTCTCGGATGCTTAAAGTGAGAATAGGAGAACATCGCAGTAGAATTAGGCTGGGTTCAGAAGAATCGGCCCTCTATTGCCACTTCAAGTCTATACACAAAGGAAAAGAGGAGTTCCATTTCATGGGGCTAGAAAGGGTTAAATCCCATCCCCATGGTGACATCAGGCAACAGCTTCTTCGTAAAGAAAGTGCCTGGATCTCAATGGTCAGAAGTGAGACCCCTACTGGCCTCAATGAGTCTCTCAGCATCTCCCACTTACTTACCTAATTTCCCAATCTCCTCACTCATAGCAGCTGATTCGAGGGTATTTATACCCCACCCTTCTATCCCTCCCTACCGTATGGCGGTCATACTTACTACTGACACAACTTGATGATTCCACACAGGTATAGTGCCTACCTTGCCTTTGCTTCCACCCTTAACCCTGTGACTGTGCATATTTTGAGATGGATGTTATTACACTTTATTTCAGATTCTGAAACTTGTTTGAAGCCACAGATATACCTGTGTTCATTCTCGCCCTGAAGATGGACCCACTGAGGTCCGAAACGGGTGCAGCGCAGCGGAAAATCCCCGTAGGCGTTTGCTTCATGCCATTCTAGACATCCCACCCTTGCATCTCTGGGGCTTGGGATTCGGGGACAAGCCTGCTGCTGAATTTCAGCTTTATTTTTGTCTTTGTCTGCCACATTACAAGCTATATAGCTATAAACTTTTATCCTGCTGTGAACCTGCAGCAACTTGGTGCTTTTTGAGGCTTGTTTTCCCTTTTCCCCCTTGGCCCCCCTCCTTCCGAGTGGTCTTCCACCGGCCCCAGCAGCAAGACAGTGACCACGGAGGTTCTATGTTATAAAACACTTCTCTACTGGTCATACTGACCTTTATTACCCATTTGCTATTCTTTTGGGGCCTCTCTCCACTGTTTATTTTGATCTGAACTTTAGCGGCACCAGCGCTACGTCACCGACAAGCGACGCCTCCCATCCACAGCAGTGCTTCTGTGACGTTGCAGCTCATAGAGCTAGAACGCTGTTCATGAGGCTATTCTGGGGCTTCTCCCCTTTTATTACTTTACCCTGCATTACAGAGCCTTGTGTGAAATGCCACTCCTGAGCGACGTCTCTCCCCCACACACAGACGTTATTCTATGCTGCATAGAGCTGGAACTTTAGAGACTGTGAAAGATTTCCTGTTTATTTTGGGGCTTTTTCCCCCCCGTTTTCTTATGTTGATTTATAGCGCTCTGTGTGCCTCGTCATCCACCGGTGACGCCCTTCACACACAGGCGTTGCCTAGCAACATCGCAGCTTGAATCGCAGCGTTTTCCATTTGATTTACTGTGTCGTTTCCCACTGAGAGATTCATGCCTCATTAGGCCTATTGCCTCCCCATCGTTGATTTGACATAGCTGTATATTGACTTGATGTGTGTATAAATACTGTATAAATACTGTGTGATGACATAAATACCCTCTAGATATAGCTGGGGTTCTGTGTCATGTATACTGTAACTGCATTCTACACTATATTATTATAGTTTGATGTTTAACTTCATCACTGTTATGTACCCATGCAATTTCCCACTTGCTCTATTACATATTGTATTCTATTGCATGTACTCTACTTGCTGATTTAAATGCTGATTGATGTATTGTTTTCTTGCTATTCATTGGGATGTTCTTTTAAGATTTGCTATACTAAAATATACCATTACTACTGCTTTACAATTGTGGTATCTGTTTATACAGAGAGATTTAATTTCTCAGCTTGTTTTTCAGTGCAAAATAGAAAGTGAGTAAACATGACTTCCTGTTCACTCTTGTTTCAGGTCCTGGACCTAAATTAGTCCAGGTGTGTGTATGTGTGTGGGGGCGACATCCTATACTCTCTGGGGGTAAATTTGGAGGCAAAAAAGGTTCAAAAAGCCTTTGACCCTGGAGGGGCAATAAAAATGACCATAAGGGCTGCACGTCGTTCACTTTACCTGCTCCTTTCATAGACCACCTCTGCTTTCTGTTCTTGGCATATGGTGAGCTTTCAGAGGTTAAGTTATTATGGAGTTTAGATGTCCTTGTATGTAAAACTCAAGTCTATGCACAATAGTTTCCAGACAGCTATACATAAGCCCTAACACAAATTTTGGAGCAAATAGGAATATAAGAGTGTATATATGCAAAAAGTTGTAAGAGGGTCATACATTTGTAAGTGTTTTGTTAAATGTATAGGCTTGGTCTCTGTGGTTTAAAAATTATTTGAAATCGGATTCGATTCGTTAAAAAAGCTAATTTTGATGCTTACCGCACCTCGAGCACCAACCCGGAAGTGGACTTTGTTTACCAAATCTGGGGGCCGCCATTTTTCTTAATTATTGTAATTAGATCGTTTCTTCCCCTCTCACACACCAGAGAGTCCTGTCCCTGCCTTCTGTCTGGTCGGGAGAAGCAGGGGGAAGCATGCTAAAGCATTGCCAAAGCCGCAGACATGAGGAATGGATGGCAGAGGGAATGGATCGATCCTTCTCCCTGTCTTCTCCTGGCTCCCCCCTCGGCTCCCACCTTCATTCATCTTATTGCTACAGCCTACCTAGCACCTTCACCTCACCATCCTGTCCTCCTGTCCCTGTGAAGCTGCATGAATCCTGTTATTTTTTGGGAAACCGCCGAGGAAATAGCAAATGCCATAAAAAGTTTTCCTATGCGACCAGAGAGCTGATTTACGGCGCTAGCTAACAACCGTGACTTTGACAAACAGTCGCAAAAGTTTTCCTGTCTTGCCGCTTGTGTTTGGCTATGGAAGCACCCAGCACGGCAGCGCCACAATTGGCTGCCTCTCTCCCCACCAGGATTCACAAGTGCCTTATTCAAGGACACTTCCCCACAGGATTTCTATCCACGCTCACCAGTACAGTGAGTACTACCACATTGCACAACAAGACTCAGATATATCCATCCATCATTGTGAAGTTGCTACTATGAAGACCTCTGTGTGAAGTTGCTTTGTAAAGTTGCTCTGAGTTTATTATTATGAAGTTGCTATTGTGTTGATTATTGTGAAGCTGCTTTTGTGTGGATAGACTACTACTCTTGCGGAAACCACCCCTGTAGACTTGCTTGCTTTCCCCTCACACCTTGCCGATACATTGTGATTGCACCAGCCTCCTCCTCCTCCTCCTTCCTATTTGGAGTCCCATCTAGAATTCAGTGTGGTTTATTCCAGTTTTGGCCTACAACTCCCAGAAATCCCAGCCAGTTTACCAGATGTTAGGATTTCTGGGAGTTGTAGGCCAAAACCATCTGGAATAAGCATGCGCTGGAATAAGAACTAGTAATAAATTTTGTTATTAACTATGTTACATTTCAGAATTTTTTGGGAATTTTTTTGTAAGTCTTTCTAATACTAATAAAAAAAATCCCCCCCCCATTTGATTTTAGAACCACTTTTTTTTTGATCAACCAAGCCTAATGTATACACATGAACCAGAGCCGTCCCCCGTAGAACACAAAGTAATTACAACACCCACCTCTCTGTTTTCGTAAATAAGTTCATTTGCTTCATACGTCATTTCTTTCTCTCCGTCCATCCTGCGCTAGCTGCTCTCCCTCCCTCCCTCCCCTGGGCCTGGGGTGATGCATGCATCTAACATGGAAGGGCTTCCTCTTCTGACAGGCACATGACTCATTGTGTGGGGAAGGCTGACAGAGAGTGAGTGAGAGTAAAAGAGAGTGAGGCCCCCTCTTCTGCCAGGCGCAGGACATGGCCTGCTCGTATATGGCTGTTCCATTCATGCCAGAGGCCTTCAGTGAAGCCTCCTCCCCTGTAAGGTGTGCAGCTCTTCCCAGACCTAGCACAGGGCAGGGTCTGCTCTCATAAGGCTGGGGGATGGATGGGGAAGAGCCACCCCAAGCCCTGCAGGGCCCCCTCCTCCACCAGGTATAACTTATGGTCCCAACTGACTGTCCTGTATCTTTAGTATTTTGGTATTGTGACAAGCTGGACAGTTGTTCAGTAGTTTTATAGTGTTTTAATTATATAGTGTTACATTGTTTTATTGGAATTGTTATGCTTTTATCTATGTAAACCGCCCCGAGCCTAAGGGAATGGAGCGGTATATAAATTTGAATAATAAATAAATAAACTTAACTCTTGAATATTTTTTTAATAGTGAAAGGAAAAAAAATAACTAATTTGTTGGCACTTTGTATTATATATGATCCAGACCCCTTACGAATTGTTCAAAATACTTTAGAATCAAAACGGGAGTCACACAAATTTCATGAATACAAATGAAGCAGATTTTTGGAGTTTGGGACACCCCTAATGCCAGTGTACCTGCGGGACCGTCTCCTCCCTTACCATCCCACTAGACCTCTGCGCTCTGAAGAGCAAAACCTCTTGATCCTCCCTAGTGCTAAGATCTACCGGCTGACCGCGACTCGTCGGCGGGCTTTCTCGATCGTGGCTCCGACCCTTTGGAACTCCTTGCCCGCTGACGTCCGCAACATCCAGGCCCTTCTCCCTTTCAGGAAGGCTTGTAAGACCTGGTTGTTCCAGCAGACCTACGGATCTGGATGACCTGGTGAAGTGATTCGAAACGCCTTTTAAACCGTGGCAGGGCAGGCGATCCCACCACTGCCACCAATTTGTGGAAAGGTTTTTCGAACACTGCCAATGACTAGCATCGAAACCCCTCGTAGATTTTAACTGACCACTGACCACTTCATGGAGACGCAGCATAAAGCGTGCGTCCCACTGTGAGAGGATCTTTTTATAATTACGCTGCCACCATATTATTAACTCTGGCTACCGATGTGAGGGCTTTGATAATAAACGCCTTCCAAAGATGTTGTGTTGAAAGTGTTTAACAATTTATTCACAAATGGGTACAATGCTTGGTTGGTTTCAGACTCCGAAGAGGTATACACTTGAAGTTCCAAACAATTTAACACTGGCGTATAACTTCCCCTGACACTGGGGTATAACTTCCCCTGACACAGTTACACAGGTACCAGCAGTTCTACTACCTAACTGCTTACTCAGGTAAATAACCCAATAACCTATTAGGTTACTCCCACTACTAACTATTCAGGACCAAACTTGTCCTCAACTTGGGTTTCCCTAAACCCCACACAGAGCTCTGCACTTGCAGCTCTAACAGACAGTCTGATCCACACCAACTGCCAAATCCCAACTGACTCTGGTCACAGCTTCTGGCCAACTGACAAATTCAAACTCTCCAGCATTCTAAGCTAGCCATAGTGACAATGGCTGGCTCCGCCCACTGTCACTATGGCAACACATTCCCCTAGGAGGGAAATGCCTCCATTATCATAGTTAACCCTTTAGGGTCTGTCTAACACTTAAACCCCATATTCCAACAATAAAACAACACACACATTTTGACTTCATTACACCTGGGTGCCCATAGCCTCCTTGAAATTGTTTTGCTGCTGTTGTGTATAGTGATCGACTATTGTCGTTTTATATGCTGTTTTAATGTTGCTTTTACCTGTTTGCTCGTACTGTGTTTTTATATATGCTTGTTTTTATTATGTACGACTGATTTGTTGTGAGCCGCCCCGAGCCTTGGGGGGGGGGGGCGGTAGATAAATGCGAATAAATAAATAAATAAATAAATATATGACTTAGTGATTGAAATACAATCGTGCTGGAGGGCCTGGAACCCTGCCCTATTCCCAACCCTGCTAAACTGGCTTTGGCACAGCTGGGCTGTCAAACTGCTGATCTATTGCTGAGGTGGCTCACAACAATCTTGTGGCATCAATGATGCGCCTATGTAGAAGGACCATGAGAGGTCATCTTTTTCCTACAAAATTGTCCCTCACACATATACATATATGCATACTAGTATATCTTTTCATCATTCCCTTCAGATCAGAATTCAAATGTATGGAGTAATGGTGCACATTTTTTCCCGCTACTGACATTTTAAGGATGTTCATTTTTTTCTTTAATAAGTTTTCCTTTAATGCTGTTTGCTCCCATTTTTTGTGCTGAAGAACCATTTCTTCCTCCCCACTTTCTTCATCCCATTTCCAAGTCATCCCATAATGAACACAATGACGCCTTAATGCACTCCAATCATTTTAAGAAACCTAGGAGCAATTTTGGTAAAGGTACCAAAATTTGCGGCCATTGTTCGATATGTGACAACATTTGCTCAGATAAATCCATCTTTAGCCCCTCCCGCAATAAGGAATTTGATGTACAATGTTTTGCTACATGCACATCTTCCTTTGTCACGTATGCGGTCACGTGTTCCTGCTCTTTGATCTATGTCGGGATCACAACTAGACAGCTTAGACGTTTTATTGAACATCGTAGTAGGACCCACACGGGCAATGAAGATTTACCTTTTTACACTCATTGCAAATTGCTTAAACATGACCCCAAATCCTTAAAAATTAGAGTGCTAGAGAAAGTAGACTCCTGCCCTCACACCAACATGAACTACATTCTACTAAACTCGAATGTAAATGGATTTTTCTCCTTGATACTGAGCACCCAAAAAGGTTAAATGAAACCATCAGTCTACAGACTTTAATCAATTAATTATCCCCACCTGATTACGGCTTAGTTAATCCTCCTGTTATCCACTTACACTTACCTTTATGGTCACCTCACTCTGCACAGTGAGGTTAGGCTTCTGATTTCCCAACTATTGGTATGTATACTCTATATGTTATAATAATGCATGTTAAAGGGTTGTACACCTGGCTACTCTTATACTTCCTCTTAGATAAGGACTATGGTACATTCATGAAGGCCTTGATAGAGCCCTGTCCAGGGGCGAAACAGAGGACAAGCGGCCCCTACATCACAGGCATCACCATCCCGTCGGGCTCACCCTTTATGCCTTATTGAGGAGCACATTTCAGCCTCCTTTTGTCCTTTACTGGTTGGACTATTTCCAGACTAGAGACTGCATTTTGCTAGAGATTTTTGGACTACCTCATAGACTATGTTGTGAAGCTGCGGACTATATTGCGAAGCTGCTATCTGTGGATATATAATCCGAAGTATCTATCTGTGAATCCTATTGGTACAACGCTCACACCTGTACATTGGGTATGGTATGTCTTGAATGATTATATGTTACTTTTGCTCTAGTTCTGAAAATATATATATTTTTATATCGTATAAGCCTTATTGTGTAATACTTCTGCAATTACTTGTACCCTTGCTCTTTGTATTACTGTTACTACAATGACATCACAGCATAACAATTCAACCCAACCGATTTGGCATTGACCATAATGCTTTCTGTCTCCACTCTAAATGAGTGACCAGGAAGGCAATAAGGTCTGGCTATTTGAAAGCATCACACAATCAACTCCATATAAAGGTCATGCTTTCTGCCTTCTGTCTGAATCAATAAACAGTTACGTTCTCCACAGAGCTTGGTCATCACCATTGCCATATCATCCTGTGCATGTTGACTCAAAGGTAAGCTCCAGGTAAGCACAACTCTCGGTTGTTTAATGCTGGGTTGTTCAAAGGTCAATCTCCTCCTATTTATTCTTATTAGTTCACTCAGATTGCCAAGAAAAGTATCATCCATGACCTACCACCAGCAAAATTGCAGTTTCTGGGAATAAGGATGTTCTGTGTTATAGTGCCAAGTCCTTGAGTCTCCATTGATCCAAGAGATCAAACTGTTCCCTTTCTTTCATTTGCCAGAGCATTTTTATTCTGGTTGATTTTTTCTTGTCTTACTCTTGAATTTTGAATATATTACTGCTGAGATATGATATATGTTATCTTCTGTACTGACTGCCTTTTTGATTTGTGTGTACTTGAAAACCTTGAATATCTCAATAATATTTCCATATCCAAATATGGCTAGGCCATTTGTGTTCATCTTTTTCATCATATCCTCCTATATCCTAGCAGGATCCTAATTGAATGAAATGACCTTGATACATATTACTATATTATTGACAAATACTAGGCAGCATGAAATTATGCCACACAGAAGAGATATTATCCACATATTGAAAGCATGAGAAAACCTAATTGAAGAATAAGAGGGCATGTGTTCTCCATATTTCACTTCCATTTATGTCATCTACTTGATTTCTGTACTAGCCATTAGGTGATATCTATATAACCACCTCTTTCTTTGCTTTGATTTTTTTAATGAACCAACTGATGGCTTTGCAGAATTCAATCAGTCACTCTCCTGCTTCATATCTTGTGTGTGTGTGTGTGTGTGTGTGTGTGGCTGGTTTCCACTTGGACTCCAGCACAACATCTTTCCATTTACTCTTCATCTGCCCCTGTAGTTGAATTATAAATTGAGATTATAGTCATAATCTCATAATTATAGTCATAACACCTCCCCCCACGGTGGCTGACTTCCAGAAGGTGCCCCCCGGAGGGGCCCAAATCCCCAGGACGTTCCGAACACGGCCCGTAGGGTCCGGGCGCCCCACCGCGAACCCCCAACTTAGGAGGGTAGACAAGCCGCCGATGACGAGGCCTGGTCTACGGGCTGGCAATAACCGACACTACAGTGACTGTCATTCCCTTGACTTGGAGTCTCTGAGGTCGTTCCTCAATTTGTGGGACCCCCCCGGCTCCCCCCATTTGATGGTCGCCCGATAGCTCCACCGGATGGCTCTGCCCCTTGACATGAGCCTGGTCGTCCCTCTCCTCTCCACTTGTTGTCATTTACCCTGTGATGTCTTACCCTTTATATTGTATGTCCATTCATGTATTTTCTGGTGTATTGTTTTATCTGTCCTTTTTATCTTGTATTGTGATTTCTAGACTTTGTAAGCCGCTGCGAGCCGTATGGAGTTAGCGGCATATAAGTCCAAGGAAATAAATAAATAAATAAATAAAATAATTATGTTTCTTCCCCTGAAATTGTACTGATATTATTCAGTCCAACTTTGCATTATATCCTTTAACTTCTTTTGCTAGATCTCACATCTTTATTAATGCCACCCTATTTCTTCTGAGATTTTTATTTTCTGAGTAAAACACTATGTAATTATCTGTCCAGTATATAGCATGCTCAAATACTGCAATGTTTTTATGTGTGGTGTCCCAGCCTAGTGTGGTGTTCCAGCCTAGTGGTCAGAGACGGACTCCGGGGATCCCAGCTGCCCCGCATCAAGGAGATGATGGGTGGCCGGATGGATATGGTCTGCAGAGGAAGACTTCGAATAGGATGATGGCTGACTACAGGGATATGATACTGCAGATGAGAATATTGATGACTCCATGGAAGTCAGTTCTGAATTGGACTGTGAGAGGCCTAGTGACCTTGATTCTCACGAGAGATTCTTTACTCCCTTGCCAGATGAACATTCTGAAGAGTAAAGGAGGATTCAGTTTCCCAGGACGAGAGCTCTGCACGTGGGGTTGCTAATGAGCAGGAATTTGGCAGAAGGGCTAGTATCAGATCTTCCCGTAGAGATTGGAGTTTGAGAAAGGGGGTGCGTTGGGCACATAGGAAATAGTTTCCTTTATTAGTTTGTGCCCGGGCTATTCTAGTTAGACCTGAAGCTACGTTCAGCTTGGAAAGTCTCTCGTCCACGTCTCCAAGTTTCCGAGGACCGCCTGAGCAGTTTGTCTCAAGTTTCACATTGACGGCGGAAGTGGTTTGCCTTGCTTTGGGACCTTTGCCTTCTTTGGATTTAAACCATTTGGGCTCGCAGCTCGAGAACTTTATTGGATTATTTGGACTACTTTATTCTTTATTCTAAATAAAAGTACTTTTATTGCATCTGCCTGGTGTGTGTGATCTAGGGGGGACTGGCTGCATTCTGAGGTGCAACATTATGTTTCATTTCTTGTTTTGCTACATATAGCTTTTTCTGGTGCATGTTCCTCACATCCCATGCTCCTATCATATGTGTTGTGAAACTTTGGGCCTTTCTTTCACATCTGACCATGTCGAGAGCTGAACATCCTTTTAGCTTGAGTCCAATTTCCTCATTAGCCACAGTGCTACTTGTAGATGCCTCCACTGTACTCCAGTAGCTTTTTGAATGTGTTCCAATCTGGGAGCGTCATCTCCTGGCACTATCTCTTGTTTCATTTTGGATTGTCTTGTCATAGGGTTTTCAAGATAAAAGACATTTAAAAAGGGTTTACTGAGCCATACTAACAAATGTTAGCTGTGGTGCCCCTGTTACTCTCTCTGAGAGATCCTTGCCTCACAGAAGAACAATGTCCCATCAAAGTGAAAAGGTAGTGACATGTTGAGATGGCACAGTAAGGAAAATGTTCTGTAATCACAATTGATAATTATTAATCACTAGCTTGGGGATCCGGTGGTGCCCGGGTAGTTTGAGAAAGGCATTGTGCGTCAAGGTTGGTCTTTATCATAAGTGTACGTGGCTCATAGTGGTTTCAGGAAGTTAGTGAAGGTAGTGCGAGTCCCATTATCCATGGTGTACCCTCCTCCAAAGTGCAGCAGGGTTTAGAGTGGGTCATGGAGGCTCTGTCTGCCAAGTTTGGCCTTGATCGATCATTATAGGGAGTTGCAGTGGTATCATGAAATTATTGAAGGTACTGCAAGTCCCATCATCTGTGGTCCACCCTTCTCCAAATTGCAGAAGGATGTAGATTGGATCATGGGGGCTCTGTGTGCCAAGTGTGGTTTGTATTGGCGAATGGATGAGGGTTGCATTGTTTTCTGGAAGTGAGTGAAGGTACTTCAAGTCCCATCACCCATGGTCCATCTCACACCAAACTGCAGCAGGATGTAGGGTGGGTCATGAAGGCTCTGTGTGGCAGGTTTGGTGTTGATCAGTCATTGGATTAGGTTTGCAGCAGTCTGGGAAAGTGAGGGAAGGTACTGCAAGTCCCATCATCCATAGTCTGCTGCCCTCCAAACTGTAGCAGGATGTAGAGTGGGTCACTGGGGCTCTGTGTGCCAAGTGTGGTTTTTATAGGTGTTTGTTGAGGGCCGCAGTGGTCTGTGGTAGTAGAGGGGTGTGAAAGTACTACAAATCCCATCGTCCATTGGCAGACCCCCCCAAACCTCACCAGGACATGAAGGCAGTCATGGGGGTTATGTGTGCCAAGTGTGGTCTCGTTCAGTAATTGGATGAGGGTCACAGCAGACTTAGGAAATGAGTAGAGGTAGTTCAAGTCCCATAATCCATGGTCCGCCCTCCTCAAAAGTGCCCCAGGACGTAGAGTGGGTAGTGGGGGATGTGTGTTCCAAGTGTGGTCTGATTGGTCCTTTTAGGTGGCCACAGTGGTCTGTGGGAACCAAAGTGTTTGAATGTACTACAAATCCCATAAGCCGTGGTCCATGTCCCCCAAACCGCACCAGGACGTAAAGGGGGTCAGGGGGGTTATGTGTCCCAAGTTTGGTGCAGGTCCATCACCTGCGCTGGTCGTTGCGGCCTGTGAAATTGGCAGCCAATCAGAACGCCGGCACATACATACAAACCCACACACCCACATACAAACATTCCGCTTTATTATATACTAGCTGTACCCGGCACGCGTTGCTGTGCCCTATTTAGGAGATGCGAGAAAGTCTGAGTATGTAAGGGTTGGAAATGATGTTACTTGGTGGGGTCATGGCTGTGTCGTTGTGGGTTGTTCTTGTTTTGTGTTGTGTTTCTTGTTTTGTTTGTGGATCTGTCATTTTGATGTTGATGTGGTACCCATCTGCGCCATCCCAAAATATGATTGGGTACTGGAGGGCGTCATAGCAGCGATGTGTTTCTGATACGGTGGTCAATTCAGAGTTTCTTCGCTGAAGTGCTATGTCTCTGGGTAGGAAGTGATCGCCGAACATGACGATGGCCACTTCATCGATAGTTGGAGCGTTGTACCTGCGTTCTTGTTGCCCTTCAGGCTTTTTTGTCGGGATGTATTATAATTCTGTGTGTGTCAGTAGGCATCTTGTCCAGAGCGGTCTTGAATAAGTGGACTAATTGATTGTGTTCATGAAGGAGGTGTGTTGTAGTTGTGCGATAATGGGTTTTTAACTTTTGGGGAAATGTGGCATCGTGTGTTGATTTCGGTGTCTTCATCACCAATGAAAAACATTTGAAGAAATTGATGTGCTCCCTCGGTGTTTGGGAGCAGGGAGCCAGCTCGGTGATAAATTTGTCCTTTGATTTTGAAAGTAGGCATGAATTGCGCACTTTCTATGTGTGCTCCAAATGATGTCATCTGGAAGCATGAGTTGTATTGTCTTATATAGCGGAGGAAGTGTTTTGATTCTGGAGTGTCTCCACTCAGCAAAGTCTGTAGTGGTTGTGGAGGAGTGGCAAGTGGTGGTAGAGAGACTTTACCGGCTAGGCAGCACATTCCCGGTGTTTCTGCTGGGTATTTCAGGGCTTTGCAGTGTGTGCAGATGTGCGTTAGGGTGCCAATGTCGGCCTCTGGCGCCATGCTGTAGTCTTCTGCAGCGTTGTATCTGAAGGCTAAATGGTGGAATTGGTTGTGGTGTTTTTGAAGCTTGTTTTCTGTGTTGCGGCGTTGCTTTTCTGCGCTCCTTGCGCGCTGCTGTTGTGTTGCATTTCTGCGTCTTTGTTGTTCCTGGCTGCACGCTTCTTCTTGTCGTGCAGTTCTTTGCATTTGGTTCTCAGCTGTGCGTCGTGCAGTGACCTGTTGTCTGTGTCTCTGCTGCGCAGTGTGTTTCTGTTCTGGCGTTTGTTCTGCCCTTTTTTGTTTGATGTATGTAGCGTTGTGAGTGTGTCGTCCAATGCTGTTATTTTTATAAGGCATGGCTTGTCTTTTGGGTCAGTTTATGTCTGTGTGGAAGGAAGGAATGGTTTTTGTTTGTGGTGTTTGTAGGTGTTGTGTGTACGGGTCCCGTAAGGTTGGTGGGATGGGTTGTGATTGGAAGTTGTGTTGTGTTGTGTGGGTAGGAATTTGCTGGAGAATTGCTCCCTCAGAGTTTGGTTTTGGCAGTTTAACCCTCAAACACCAACTGAAATCTCTCAGCATTCTATCCTAGCCTTGGATGGCTCTTGCCAGCGTTGCTATGGTTACAGCAGTTATGCAAATCCGCCCTTATTGGCAGCCAATCATGTTGTTCAGAATGTAGAGGGTGGGTGAGTCTTTGGCTGGCCCGGAGGATGCTGGTAAATGTAGTTTTATTTTTACTCGTTGTTTTGGGGGCCTTTTAGGTTTTGGGGGGGAAAGTTTCTTTGCTTCAAACGTACCTTGCTTGAGGCCTATTTCTGTTGGCAAGTATTGTGTTTCTGCGTTGTATGGTTTCTTTGTTTGAGGTATACATCCCATGACGTGAACCCATTTATATAATAGATAGAGATGACTGTAACACTATTGCCACAATCAAATCAGCCCTTTAACCTGCTTTGCTGTGCATCGGATGTATGGGGAGAAGGAGGTCCAATCTGGTGGCAATCAGAGCATGGATGAATAAATACTGTTTCTATCAGGATTGGGCTAGGGGTCCATTACAGGAGAGGTTACCTAACTAAGTAAGTACAGCATACTTAAGTTTTTGAGGTAGATACTGGGTGGTATAGTCAGGCAGTTTTCTCTGATGGGTTCTAGAGGAGCCAAACTGTCCCCTTGACAATTGGTAGCTGTTTGTCACTGCTATTGTTACTTCTGCTGCATGCCTTCAAATCGTTTCGTAGTTATGACTACTAAGGTGTACCTATCATGAGGTTTCTTTGGCAAGATTTGTGCAGAGGTGGTTTGCTCTTGCCTTCATTTGAGTAAGAGCATGTGGCTTGCCTAAGACCCGCCAATAAGTCAGGCCCGGATCAGGCCCTTTTGGCGCCCTAGGCCAAAAGGGCCTGATCTGCCCCAGCTCTGCCCTGCCCCGCCCCCGGCTTCTCCCCGCCCCGCCCCGACCCCAGCTCCGCCCCCGCCTCTTCGCCGGCTCCTCCCTCCCTCCTAAAGCCATTATGCCGGCCTGAGAAGCGGCCAAAATTGCGGCTTTAGGAGGGAGGGAGGAGCTGTGGGGAGGCCCCACATCGGCTCGGGGGTGGGGCTTTCCTTCCTCCTCCTCGTGCTGGCGAGGAGGCGGGGCGGAGCCAGGGGCGGGGCGGAGCCGAGGGCGGGGGCAGAGCCGAGGGGAGCAGAGCAAAGGAGGGGGGCAGCCGTGGATGGCGCTTACGCCACCGCGTGCATGCGCCCTTTTATTATTATTTTTCTAAAAATTGATTTTTTTTAAAAATTTCTTTTAATTTTAAAAAACTTTTGGGGGGGGTCTGGACCTGCTGCCCCCTCCCAAGGTGCCGCCCAGTGTAGCAACCCAGTTCTCTTTTGTGCCTGGGGGGCAAGGGGCAGCACCGGGGGTCCCGCTTGCATTGGAGCCAGCCGCAGCTGACGAGGAAATGCAGGAAGGGGTTAATGAGTTAGCTGGGCCTTCCTCTCCCACCGAGGGGGAGTTTGGCTCTCATGAAGATAGCGAACCAGGTGCTGGGAGGCAAGGACGGGGCTTCGATAGGAGAGAGAGCATCGAGTCCAGCAGGAGGGGTTGGCACCGCAGCCTAGAACGCCAGAGAAGTGCGAGATCCCGTAGCACAGATTGGCGCCGAAGCCTAGAGCGTCGGGGACCTCGCCAAGGGGATTAAGTATAGGATCCGTGGGAATGGTGTCAGATTATTGCATTTTGAATAGCAATTCATGAGTCAGCACAAGATATATTTTTGCAGTTTGAGATGACCTGCAGTGTGACATGTTTGACACCAGATGGCGCTGTCTCAAGACTGCTAAATGGAACCTTGAGGAATGTCAGTTACAAAGTGACAGTTGGGATTTAATATCTGTGAGGAAAGGATGTTTAGAAAGGTAGCTGTGATGGCTGTTGTTTTTCGATGTTTTGCCAGTTATTGTTAAATACAATTCAATACAAAGTTATATATTTACCTTGTGAATTGAATGAGAGTTCCATTATTCACTCGAACAGAGACTGGAGTTTTTGGGCCGATGGGGAATTAAACTTCTATATTTCTGTTGCCTATCCGCTGTGACATAAATACTCAACGCCGAAGAAACGGATCCTCAGTAGCTCGGTCACTTCTATCCTAAGCGGAGTGAAGCGAGCGTGGGACCACGGAGCCAAATTGCCGGCTCGTGCCTTGCCAAGAAGTTTCTTGGGTCTTGTTTGAACTTTGTCTTGTTCCTTGATTCGCATTGCCTTGCGGAGCCTTTTGCCAAGCCTTTTGCCAAGCCATTGGATTGGATTGCTATAGACTCTTTCCTTGGATTGATCTTTTCTATGATTTTTGGACAATTACCTTTTCACCTGTTCTTTATTATTCCTGGGTACTGGTTGTGGGGGGTCGGGAGCAGGTGAGGGTTTTGCCCTCCTTTCTGCTAGAGATCCCCGTGTACAACTAGTGGGCCACTGTGTGACACAGAATGCTGGACTAGATGGGCTGAGGCCCGATTCAGCATGGCTCTTCTTATGTTCTTATGTTCTTATTCAATAAATAGTTAGCTGATTGCCATCTCTGTGTGTGTGATTAAGGGGCCGGCCGAGTCCTTGCATCGTGACACCCTAGGGTGGCCTTATGGGTAATCCGGGCCTGCAATAAGTTCCATAGCTGGGTGGGAATTCAAACTCTGGCCTCCGGGGCTGTAGTCAAATGCTCAAACCAGTATGCCGCCGTGGCTCTTGGAGCACAGCTATCCAGAATTAATTATGGTAAATATAAAAAAATATTCTCAATAAGGCCAACATGGTGGTTCCTTTCTCTTAAAAGTAATGTCATATAGTGGAAAAAGCAGCTCAAATTTCCGAACTGTGTTGATCCCAGGAATAACAAAGATAATAGCCTTTTGCCCAAGGCAATTTGGCCTCCTTTGATATTGCTTCTTCCATCCATCACGAGCAGGATAGTACTTGCCTGCGTGGTCAATATTTATTGGCATTGTTGAAATTGCTGTATGTACAAATGATTAAAGAACTTATTTTCTCACTAACACAATTATTCTTTGCTTTTATTATTATAACTTTAAGATCAGAGCATGGACTATCCTATCAGTAGTTCATATATAAAATTTATAAAAAGTATATGGATTGATTAAGAGAGGAAATTACTCCTTTCTGGATGTTTCCCCGTCTGAGCTGCCTCATCGGTTCATTTTAATAATGCCATAGCCGGCAATCAATTTGTTGTCTCCATGTAAATGGATATAAAACGGATCTCACCTGCAAACTGCATGCATCAGGGTTTATGGGTTTGGATTTATTGTGAAAATTGGAGTCCAAGTATTGATGTTCCTATCAGTTTGGGGCTCAGCCTATTATTAATAGCTTGTTTCCTTCCTTTCAAATGGAAGCAATCAAATTCTCAGTTAATTAGATATGGGAAAGTCATGCATAACATTTTCAGGCAAGAAGAAGTTCGGTTGAAAAATAAACAATGTTTTCTTTTTTAACAAAATTACATGACGTACCATTTCTTGTATCATTACAGACGGTGGCTGCTTCTGTTGCTGTTATTTGGTTTGGGGAGAACAAAAGCTATTGATAGTTTGCTTTTAAGCAATGTAATCTTGTAATAGAAAGTATTTCTCACTCGTAAAAGATACTTGAAAAATCTGTCTCTGGCCTTTCTTCCTTCACTACCTGAAATCAGGCATTCCTGGATGCTAGTTTCCAGTTTGGATAATATCCAGATTGGTTCCCAGTAGGGTTGCCAACTGTCCCTTATTCTAAGGGACGTCCCTTATTTCAGCCCCAAATTTTGTGTCCCTTATTTTCAGCTGTCGCCCCCCTAGGACCTTGGCTCACGACCCCCCTGGATAAACCACACAATGTCATGGATACAACCGGGTTTTATTGTGCAGGAAACAATAGAAAGCTTGAAGGCATATATAGTGCCTTTAAAGTAGCAGGCAAGATCTACAGGTGGGTATGATCCTGTAGCTCGGAACACAAGCCGGATGCCAGCAGCAAGAGGGAAGGCCTCTGGCAGAGTTCCCTCCGGATTAGCAAACGTTGCGGCTCAGGAAGCGCAGAGTTCAGGGATAGCAGAGTCTCTTAGGAGCAGCGATGAAGCCAAGTGTGCTCAGGAGCGCTGATCAAGGCAGCCCGGTTGGGAGGGGCTGGCAAACAGATTCCCTGGCCGGACACTGTAAGGCCCATCGAAAGTGTCCCAGCCGAGGCAAGAAGGCTGGGACAAATGACTTCATTGCGAGAGTCTTTTCCCCAAGGGATCCCTGCCGTGGCTAGCAGACAGGGACGGTGAACGTAGCAAGTAACTAGTCTCTTTGGGATCACAGCCGATGCAATAAGGCTGAGGTGGCCTCTTCACTAGCACAGGTCCTTTAAAGGGAGACCTCGCCGTAGCGGGAGACAGGAACAGCTGTAGCAACCCACGGAGGATACTGCGGGTTTCCTGCTGAGGCAAGGAGGCAGGAAACCGCGCTTTCAGTAGCAGTGAGTCCAGCACCCTTGCGGGGATCCCTGCGGAGACAAGGTGGCAGGAATCAGCACATCCAGTAGCAGAGGATCCAGCAACCTCGAGGGAGTCCCGGCTAAGGCAATGAGGCAGGAACAATGTCCCATCCACAGGGAGTCCGAACACTGTAACGCCTGCATGCTTCTTCCTTGGGTTTCGACGGTGACCTGTGGTGCAGGCATCGCACGGCCGAACCGCAGGTGAAGCAGGGACGCGCCTAGGTGGAGCAGGGACGAACCAGCCCGAAGTTGGCTGGTCGGCTTCCTCTAGAAGGGAAGGCCCGATTGGCGTCTTCCCTAACCCATCTTGAAGGTGATGTTGGTAGAAGACAAAAGCTGGAGGGTGCACTGAGCAATTATAGCATCCTGAAAGTGTGTCGCACGTCAAAGCCCATGATGGATGATCTTTAGCACGTTGATGTGATCTCAGGCCTCTCGGAATGCAGGTCTCATTACTGGGAGCCATCTGGCTGAAGGGAGGCATTCTCTCAGCTGCTTTTACAATCAACTGCCGGAGCAACCCGGCCTTGGAGGCTCTGTTAAGATTGCCTCCCCTTAGGTTCACACAGGCCAGGTCAGAAGGGCTTGAGCACAGTTTACGAGCAGGGCAAGCTGTTGCAGAAAGTAAGTTTCGATTACCTTGGCTGGGGTGCCGCGCAGGCCACGATGCTGTCTGAAGCGGCTGAAGTGTGACACAGCTCCTGTATTGACGGGACAGGT
This sequence comes from Anolis apletophallus, assembly GCA_030556195.1. Lineage (NCBI taxonomy): Eukaryota > Metazoa > Chordata > Lepidosauria > Squamata > Anolidae > Anolis > Anolis apletophallus. The sequence goes on from JARBWK010000007.1 coordinate 2,695,511, forward strand.
GGCAGCAGATAGCGAGACTGGGCCAGTACATATACACACACATACTTCCTTCTTTCTCCTCCATCATCCTGCTACCCCTTTTGGCTCCTCCCATTTCCCCTTGGCTCCCTGCGAGCAGCCGGGAATTGTAGTCTAAGGCTGCCTCCTCTTGATTGAGAGGCGCGTGTGGCCCTTTTGGGCAGGACTCCATGTCCTGAGAGCCCTCGCTCCTGGGGGGAGGAGGAAAAGGAAGAAGGAGTAGGGGGCCTGTTGCTCTTCATGGCGCCACCGGTGAACGGTCTGAGGGAGCTGCAGGTGCGACGTGGGGGATGCGGGCCCGCATGGAGCTGGTGATCCTGGAGACCCAGAGCCAGGTCTGCTCACCCTCACCCTCCTCGACCGTGGGGTCGCCTTCACCGTTGACCACTGGGAGAGGAAGGAAGGTGACTCCCTGCCAGGCACACAAATCACAGCCACACCGAGTCTGAGGGGCAGCTGGGGGTCTCTGCTCTGAAGGGCTTTTGAGCCAGACGGGCATCTGTCGGGAGGACTTGGGTTGTGCCTCCTTGCAGAATGGCCCAAGTAGATGATATTGCCCTGAATGCATGCGAAAGGAGGCTTCTGTTAGACCCCAGTCTAAAGATCAGTCAACAGTGTGATGCCGCAGCTGAAAAAGCCAAGGCTGCATCAAAAGGAGTAAAGTTAGGGTTGCCTAATGTTTGATTTTCAAGTTGCTATGAAGTGTCCCTTATTTTCGTGAGAAATCCCATATTTTAAGGTAAATGCCCCTTATTTCTTATAACAAAAAGTGGCAACCCTAGTTCCCAGTTTAAAATACACTCAAAATGTGTACCCACATCCAACTGACAGTATTATCAGTGGGAGGGTGGAACACTGAATGAACAAACTGGAAATACTGTCACCAACATGGAGTTTGCAAGTGTTTGTGGTTCAGAAAGTCAAATCCAGAAATAATTCAAAGAGATATTCAAAATCCCTTTCTCTATCAGACATTGAATCGACTTCATTCACAAATTACAAGCTTATCTATGCCATGGGAACAATGGCTGTCATTTTTGACCTGCCGTTTGAAACTGAAAATATGCTTTGTAAAAATGGAATAGAAGCAAAATATATGACCAACCCTGAAATAACAAGACCGAATGGATAAAGCTGAGTGAATTATTTGGCCTATTAAGACATGTGGTAGAGAGGGCGAGCACTCTGGTTGGGGTCTTAGATGAGACAGGTGTGTGTCTACCTGTGACAAACCTTCCCAGTTTCTCCTTTGGTGAAATCACCTGACCCTGCGGGCAGTCCAGTCGTATGGCTTGCTCAACCTCAGACAATATTTTGGAAGACTGACTTGGAAACATCCTCCAAAAAGCCACATAATTGAAAAAGGGAAAGCAAATCTCTATGTCAGTCTGAAAGGCGGGGTTATTCTCAGCTCCCAGAACCCCAAGATCCAGGTCCAGAACATGACCCTTCCCCCAAATTTATTATGTATTATTTATTTATTTACTTTATTTATATTCTGCTCTTCTCACCCCGAAGGGGACTCAGAGCGGACTACAGTACACATACTTGCACACAATCCCTGCAGGTCAACGTCTGACATATAAACATGTGACATTTATCACAGTACAGTACATACATTTTGACATATTACACACATATATAGACAAACAGAGGCAAACTTTCTGGCCACCAGGGGGAGCTGACACAATCCTCATATCTCAGCGTTTTCCAGCATCCCTTTGTTGTTTCTTCCGCATTCCTCAGCGATTCCTGGGTTCTTTTTAATGGCCTCATAAATCAGTCAAAATTTGCCTCCCCACCTTAATGTGGTACCTTTATCTCCTACTTGACAAATGTAACTGTCTTTTGGGCTGCAAAGGTCTGCAGCAGGCTACACTTAAGGTCGAGAACCCACCTCGACCCGGGCAGGCCTCGAACTCATGACCTACTGGTCAGAAAGATCTTATGCAGCTGACACTGGTGCCAAGCTGTGCATTCTTCTTCTCCCAAACCTGCCAATGAAGAATGATGAAAGTTACTACCTTCCACACCCCCAAGTAACATTATGGGGCAAAATTCCTACACAGCTTCAATTGGCCATATGCCTCTATGCAGGAAAAAAACCCTTTATTTATACCTCGCCACCATCTCCCCAAGGGGACTCAGGGCGGCTTACATGAGGCCAAGCCCGATAACACATAATAAGACAACACAACAGCAAATAAAAACAATACAATCAATATATCTTACAAATAGCAAAAACAACACAGTTTAAAAACATTATGGCCAGGCCAGATGCAAAATACTAAATTTTAAAAAATAAATAACACTGGATGCGAACAGAGATAGAATGTGTGTAACAGGAAGGTTTTGGAGCAGTCAACCCAACATATATACATATACATATACATATACATATACATATACATATACATACATACATACATACATATGGGGGGAAAGGTCACATCAGCTATCCTTCTACATTCAGAATAGAAATAATACTTGGGGAAAAAACCAAAAATGACCCCAAAACGTATTTTTAAACTTAGAAAAATTGGAAGAATGTGTGTAATTGTTTGGCATGGTAAACAGCATTTTATTATATAGGCAATAACATTTTCTCTGTGGAAAATAAGATTTGAATCCAAAATAAAAAATGGTTTATGCACAACAAAAACCAACTGGGGATTCCTTCTGCATAAAGTTTGCACATGGTTGATTTCCACAGAAAACTGCATATTTGCACATAAATCTTATTTTTTACACAGGAATGAATAATTCCGTATGGAAATATAGTTTTCCATGTAGACAATGCTATTCACTGCACAGAATATGCTGTTTTCTGCACAAACACATTACAAAAGGCTGCAATTTTTTAAAAAATCTTAAAATTAAAAATCCTACAAGCTTACAGTTGTAAATGTGTCCTACACGTCTGGCAGGTTTCAATATGATCGCAAAAAAAAGCAGTCCTCTGAGGCTTAAAGAGTGTGTTGCATCCCAGACTTGGAGCGTACCCCCCTAGATCACACACACAGGCAAGCTCTATAAACTACCTTTATTTAGAATAGAATAGTCCAAAAAGGTAAAGATATAAGGCATAAAGTAAGTCCCAAGGTAATTCTGGAAAAGTTCTCAACACGGTGTAAATCCCAAGGAAAGCAATCCGAAAACAAGGCAGTCCGCTCCTGCATTGAAACATGAAACTAGAGTTCAAAGCCCAACAAAACCACGGGCAGACAGGATACTTGATTCAGCAGGGCAAGCCACTCCTGCAGTCACTTGAACTTGGAGGCTTGGACCAAGAAACGTTCAATTCAAAAAGTAACCAGGTCTGCGAAATCTTCCCAGAGCCAGTCTTAAAAGCAACCTATTTTCTGTGAGTCCACTGAATCCTATGTCTCAAATTCCAATCTCTCCTCATAGATCTGATATTAGCTCTTCTATCAAAACCAGCCAGCTCGTTAGCCGGGCCAGGTGGACTCATATCTTGGTGAGAAGGCTCATCCTCCCTAATTCCCGGGGCCTCAGCTGGCAAGGGAGAAGGGTTCCCGTGAGATTCAAGGTTACTGGAATTCTCGCTGGCAGTCTCGAAACTGACTTCCATAGAATCTTCATTAACCCCTTCCTGGGGCCAATACCCATGCAACCAATCATTATCCCACGATAGATCAGCATCTACAGAAGTGTCCACCTCAGGCCATTCATCCTCCTCATTCTGGCCCTGATCCACTGGCACCATTGGTACCTGGCTTGAACCACTAGGCTGGGGCACCACACCACTGGGCTGGGGCCCCCTTTTACTAGGCTGGAACACCACAGAGTGTGACTCACCCAGGGTGCTTACATTGTGATCATGGAAATTTTAAAAGTTTACAAATAACATTTTTTTTAAATCTGAAAAGAGGGTTTTTAAAAAAATGCTCACATTGATTGAACATGAGTAGGGCAACATTCCTGCAAAGTTTAAGAAAGATCTAGTCACCCACTAATTCTTAGGAAATATTTTGTTTCATTCCTACCGAGAAGGGGAGACAACTTGCTGTCAGATTATTGCATTTTGAATAGCAATTCATGAGTCAGCACAAGATATATTTTCGCAGTTTGAGATGACCTGCAGTGTGACATGTTTGACACCAGATGGCGCTGTCTCAAGACTGCTAAATGGAACCTTGAGGAATGTCAGTTACAAAGTGACAGTTGGGATTTGTCAGTTGGGATTTAATATCTGTGAGGAAAGGATGTTTAGAAAGGTAGCTGTGATGGCTGTTGTTTTTCGATGTTTTGCCAGTTATTGTTAAATACAATTCAATACAAAGTTATATATTTACCTTGTGAATTGAATGAGAGTTTCATTATTCACACGAACAGAGACTGGAGTTTTTGGGCCGATGGGGAATTAAACTTCTATATTTCTGTTGCCTATCCGCTGTGACATAAATACTCAACGCCGAAGACTTGCAGGACAAAAAACAGGGAATTCTGGTTTTCCCAGCCTGTGATTGGCTAAGGCAGACCATGTGATGCAGGAAATATGGCTGCACTCAACTCCATCATCCCCACAGAGAGATAGTGCTGCTTCACCTATGGAAAAAAAACCCAGTCAGGATATAAATGAACTTAATTTAACTTTCCCCAGACTGGGGTGTGTGTGTGTGTGTGTGTGTTCTGTTTTGACCTTCATGCATTTTGTTTCAGCACTTTGTATGTACAAATTGCCAAATTTGCTGAATTTTACAGAATTCCCAATTGACAGCTGGAATTTTGCACACCCCTATTATTTTATACAGCTGTTCAATAATTCAAGCACATAGAGCTAACAAGGCAACCCAGAAAGGAAGGAGTCTAAAATACTGGACTCCTGCTTTCAGGCCTAGCTGAAGTCTTGGAATTAACATGGCTTTGGTCTGGCTCAGCTACGGAACCAGGCTGGGGCCTGACAGCCACCCCGAGTCCCTTTGGGGAGATGGAGGTGGGGTATAAAATAAAGTTTATTATTATTATTATTATTATTAGAATATTCTCCTTTATATTTAATGTATGTGTTAGTCAACCCTGATGAGTAGTTTAGCCACAGGAAATATTGCCTAATCCAAAATCAGCTTCTGAAAATATCTCAGAGAATCAGTGCAAATTAAAGAAAACATGAAAGGAGGTTTGGGCTGAAGGACTGGTGTAGCTTTTGCTAAGAGTTACAATCGAAGTCCGGCAGGAATAAAACTGCCAAAATTGGTCCAGGGTTTCTCCAGGCCCTTGATTTCCTGCCTCCATTTAAAAATGTACCTTATGTTTCTTAATATTGATTCGTATGTAGGAATCTAATAAATTAGATCTGAAAAATGAATTAAAAACAAAATTTTCCACAGCTATATAGATGCTGTCCATCACAAATTATTTAAGCTGCAATTGAAAATATTAGGGTGGGTGGATAGTAGGGTTGGTCTCTCCAGTTTAAAAATTATTTGAAATCGGATTAAATTTGTACAAAAAGTTAATTTAATTATTTTCTGAACCATGTGCTCCAACCCGGAAGTATAATTTCTTTACCGAACCTGGGGGCCGCCATTTTTCTTAATTATTGTAATTAGATCATATCTTCCCTCTCAGTTCTTCTAACAGGAATATTTATCTCCTCCAAAATAGCTTTTCAGGGTACTTACAGACATATCCCGGCCTTTGCCTGGTTGGAGGATAATTAAAGTAAAAGGCCTCCTGGGGGAAGTTAAGAAGCAAGGGGAAGCCATAGAGAAGAACCGGGACTCCTAGAGCGCCTTGGAGGACTGAACGGAAAATAGCACTTTAAACATCCTGAAAATCGGGGTAGATAGAAAGAAAGGAGGAGAAGCAGAGAATAAAGGCTGAAAGAAGAGGAGGAGGGAGTGACAAGACCACAGAGTGAAGAAGGAAAAACTACAGAAGCAAGGGGAAACCATAGAGAAGAACCGGGACTCCCAGAGCGCCTTGGAGGACTGACGGGAAAAAAGCCTTTGCATGCTTTTCCTCCAACCAAGCAGAAGGGCCGCACAGCACTGTGATACTCTGTAAGTCACCGTAGAAAGCAATTTTGGAGAAGGTTGATATATTCCTGTTATAAGAAACTCATATCAATTAAGATTTTTTGGAATTTTTTTTGTAAGTATTTCTATTACTAATTTTAAAAAAATCCCCTCCCCCCATTGTATTTTAGAACCATTTTAATGGATCAACCAAGCCTAGTGGATAATAGTAGAATGGGTGAATAAGAAAGAAGGGAGCTTCTGGTCTTGGAGACTGAATTGTACAACGCCCTAACATACACTTGCCACTTTTCACTTTCTGTATGATTGTTGTTAGAAATCTAAGATGCCTTCAGCTCCAGTAGATTCAAGTCTCTCTTCACAGCTATTCCTACGATTTCCAAATGTCATTCTCTCTCTAAAGTTAGAATTCCACGCTGAAGAAAAAAGGCCATTGCTAAGATTCCCACAATGTGTAAGAGGAGAGGAATCTGACACTGTTTCCCCCTTCAGATTGGACCATCATTGATCACTATTAAAGATATAACGAAATTACAGTTTCTAAGCCTTATTAAAGCCTTTGCAATGTGTTCCTGCAACTACAAGATTACAAGCCTACTGGTCAGAAGATTTGAAGCTTTTGAAAGTGTCCATTTTTCCTTCAGGGACCAACACTTTCAAAGCTTATCTTAATTGGGAACAAAGAAATCCTTGTGCTTTCGAGCAATTTAGGTAATATTGAACAAAATAAAGTTATTTTTTCTCTCTCTTTTTTGAGTCAGGGCAACTCCAGTACTTCTAGCTTAAACCTGAAGACTAGCAGACTCAGAAAAGCAGAAGACCATGTATCTAACACCCTGTCCAAGTGAGAAATCAGTCACTAAATTGTAGCTATCCAGCCTCTTCTAACGAACCTCTTGATCAAGGAGAATGTGTGAAGAGTTCCACTATTGCTAACCTCAGGAAGTTATCTGCTCAAAGTACTCTTTGATATAATTTGGTCCTAACCTTTTAAACAATAAGAAAATATGAAAACTCTTCAAGTCAGATTCTGTAGGCTATTTTTCAGAGGAAGGGACAGGCAAAATGATTTCTGAATATTCCTTGCCTACAGGGGCGGTCTAAGGTAATTTTATATGGTAAGCGAACATTATTTTGCCCCCAACATTATTTTGGCGCCCCCATGTAAAACAAATATAGAATTATAATATCACACTACCATTAGTAGTATTATATTGTATCAATGTATATACAATATATCATAGTACATACTCATACTATATTATATCATAATTATATTATACTACATTACAATATAATTATATTATAATATATTGACATCTATTATATAAATGGGTTCACGTCATGTGATGTATACCTCAAACAAAGAAACCATACAACGCAGAAACACAATACTTGCCAACAGAAATAGGCCTCAAGCAAGGTACGTTTGTAGCAAAGAAACTTCCCCCCCCAAAACCTAAAAGGCCCCCAAAACAACGAGTAAAAATAAAACTACATTTACCAGCATCCTCCGGGGCAGCCAAAGACTCACCCAGCCTCTACATTCTGAACAACATGATTGGCTGCCAATAAGGGCGGATTTGCATAACTGCTGTAACCATAGCAACGCTGGCAAGAGCCATCCAAGGCTAGGATAGAATGCTGAGAGATTTCAGTTGGTGTTTGAGGGTTAAACTGCCAAAACCAAACTCTGAGGGAGCAATTCTCCAGCAAATTCCTACCCACACAACACAACACAACTTCCAATCACAACCCATCCCACCAACCTTACGGGACCCCGTACACACAACACCTACAAACACCACAAACTAAAACCATTCCTTCCTTCCACACAGACATAAACTGACCCAAAAGACAAGCCATGCCTTATAAAAATAACAGCATCGGACGACACACTCACAACGCTACATACATCAAACAAAAAGGGCAGAACAAACGCCAGAACAGAAACATACTGCGCAGCAGAGACACAGACAACAGACAAACACTACAAATCTGTGGCATAGACCTTGACACAGAATGCTTCTCCCACGGACAACTCTATGTAGCGTGCTCCAGAGTTGGGAAACCACAGAACCTCTACATCAACACAGCCAACGGAAAGACAAAAAACATTGTATATCCACAAGCTCTGCAGAATGCCAGCAACACCACACACCGACAACTCCACAGGACTTCAACATCCCACCCACCAGAACAACCCACAACGACACAGCCATGACCCCCACCAAGTAACATCATTTCCAACCCTTACATACTCAGACTTTCTCGCATCTCCTAAATAGGGCACAGCAACGCGTGCCGGGTACAGCTAGTTATAATATAATATAATATTATAGTATTATTATAAAACAATAAATAAAATTATTTATTTAAATAAAATTATCCTCTACTAAATATTTTCATGACTCCTATAAAACTCAAATAACCCAAAATAAAGTAAAATAATTATATATTCCACCGAGCGCGCAGCTTCGGGAGGGACGCACATGGAGCGGTGAGGGAGGGAGGGGACACCCGCCTAGCCAGCCAGATCAGCCGAATCAACCCTGGCGATCAATGGGGTGACAGATGTCGCAGCCAGATCGCCCTCACAAATGGGCAGCCTGGAGACTCTGTGGTGTGACAAAAATAAAGTAAAATAAAATATTATATATTACTATTTGCCTGCGCAGTTGCGCCAGTCTCTCCTTGATGTTCCTGACCGGCGCGCGGGCGCGCGGGGAAGTGGGCGGGTATGGTAGGGTTCACACGTGATTGGGCCTGGCGAGGGAGTTCGCTTCAGCGCGCGGTGGCTACTTCCGGTGGCGGCTGTCAGGAGGCAATACGTCGCCAATACCCCTTTGGCTCCACTCCCCTCTCCCTTTGTCTCCGCCCTCTGCCTGCCCAATTGGGTCACCGTATTCAGCGGCAGGGCGGAGACAAAGTGAGAGGGGAAGCACTCCCTGCCTGCCCAATAGGGAGCGCTTTGCTTACAGGCTTCTGCACACAGGAGCTACTGGGCATGCGCGGAGGTTTTCGCGCATGTGCAGTTGCTCCTGCGGCGTCGGAGCGCACAAGGCAGGGGCCCAAAATTCCTCAGCCACCATGCTGCCTGAGGAACATCAGTAGGGCCAGGATACTGTTTGGCGCCTGCGCCCAGTGGGCGGGGGAATTCGCCCCTTCCCAGATGGCGCCCCATGCGGCCGCTTCCTTGGCCTACCTGTAGGACCGCCCCTGCTTGCCTAACAAAATGCTCTGAAGTTCATGAGGTAGCTAGAAGTTGCCAGACAACTTGAATGCACACCTGCAGATATATCTTAATCAAACTCTTCTCCAGGCTTAACATACCCAGCTCCTTCAGTTGCATTTCAATCTACTCGTCATGTTTATTGACACATTACAAACTCATTCTATTTTGTTGATATATTATATTATTATTATCAATAAAGCTTTCTTTCTATCCTGCCCTCTCTCCCCAAGGGGATCCGAGGTGGCTTACAACAAGGAAGAACAGAATAAATAATAATAGTCGCACAAAACAATTCAGGATAAATTAAATCAAATCAAAAGAGCAAATAGTTAAAGACAATTTTACTTTAAAAAGCCAGAAGACTTTGCAAAAGTCACCGGTATATTCATTTTGACCATTTAACTATTGACTTGTTACAGAGGTAGTTGATGCACTGTTGTAAATCTATTAAATAAAAATGATTGAATTAAATTAGTAGGTCACTTTTATGTCATACTAGCTTGGGGACCCGGCGGTGCCAGGGTTATTTGAGGAAGGCATTGTGTGCCATAGTTCGTCATTGGTGTGGGCCACAGTGCTCTAAGGAAGTGAATTAAAGTACTGCCAGGGCGCACTTGGTGATGTCGGCGAGGCGCCACCTTCCCTCCATCTCTTCCTCCTCAGCGTCCCTTTTCGGCGGGGCTTGGTGACGTCAGCTGAGGAGGAAGAGGTAGAAGGAACCCGGCGCCACGCCGGCATCACCAGGCACGCCCTGGCACGCATGCGCGGCGTCCCTTTTCAGTGGGGCTTGGTGACGTCAGCAAGCCTCGCCGAAAAGGGGCGGCTCGCGAGCACCTCCCCATGAGTGCCCCAGTTTTGTTTATTGGAGGGGGATCTTTTTTTTCAATTTTTTAAAAAAGATTTTTTAAAATAATAATTATTTTGAAGGAGGAGGCCGCAGCCAAGGGGCTGGCGGGCCATGTGTGGCCTGCGGGCTGCCTGTTGGATAGCCCAGTACTAGATTACTCAGCATTATCTCTTTTGTACCTTAGTTCCACATGTTGTGGTCAGCTATATCTCCTACAGTTCTAGTTGTGTTACTTGTATATTCACAAGTTATCACATATTCTGTTGCTGCACAATTAATAAAGTGTATTTGTACATTTACACAAAACACAAATGTCCCAGGTTTTTCTATAGAAAGAAGTACTGAAAAATCTCACCATCTTTAAGGGAAAAGATCACAAAGTACAGAATAATAATAATACTAATCAGAATTTACATCATTTGTTCCCGTTCTTGTTCATGTTTGACAATTGGACAGATTACACCAGTTGTATAGCAATTGCATTGTTATGCGCTGTGTTTGGCAGGTCCAATTCATATTCTTTTCACCTTGATAGCGTTCACATTTTGCATCTAAGTAATATCCTTTCTGAATTTCATTTAATATAATTGAATGATGACTGATGTGCTCTGCGGACACAAATTTTAAGGATTGGTATAGTTCAAAGTTTCTTCCTTCTATAACATACTGTGATTGAGAGAGGATAATTTTGAAATTCTATTTTATGCGCGAAATGCCTTTAATGAATGTGCATTTTGATCAGTGAACATTGCGGGGAAAAAACCTTTTCTTCTGCTAAATGAGTTTTTGTTTTTCCCCTCCCCCCAAATACTGGTTTCGGAGTGGTGTGTTATGTTTTGACAGCTCTCTTTCCCCTCTCACCTTTCAATGCTCTGGGGACAGGGCTGAAATGTCAGGAGGATTTTTAAAATAAATATATTTATGTGATCATTTTATCTGTGTCAACAGTGACTCTGATATTGCTTATCCAAAGGCTGGCCTATGATAATTCCAGCTTTCATTGCTTAAATCAGTGTTTCCCAACCTTTTTTGAGCCGCGGCACACTTTTGACATTTGCAAAATCCTGGGGCACACCACCAACCACAATGACACAAAATGACACTCTATCACAGTAATACATATAGGTAATATGTTTTTAAAATGTATTTATACACTCAGTGCAAAACCTGGGCCTGTTTCGATGCACTCAACATAGATAACCTGGCAAGAATGGCTACAGAACTCCCATAATCAAGAGTTTGGTGGGCAATGACCTTGAGTTGTAGTTCACCTATATCCAGAGAGCACTGTGGACTCAAACAATGTTGGATCAGGACCAAACTTGGCATGAATACTCAATATGCTCAATATGCTCAAATGTGAACACAGATGGAGTTTGGGGAAAATAGACCTTGACATTTGGGAGTTGTAGTTGCTGGGATTTATAGTTCCCCTACAATCAAAGAGCATTCTGAACCCCACCAATGATAGAACTGGGCCAAACTTCCCACACAGAACCCCCAGGAGGCAAGAGGAGGTCTCTACCTGGGGAAAGGGAGGCGGGCCTTCCCAATGCATGGAGAGGGAGAGACCAAGTAGACAACGGGTGGGGAGGGGGGTGGTTGTAATTTTGTGCCTTTATAGAGGTAGGTTTCTTAGGGTTTTTATACTTCAACATACTTCAACTCCCCTTCTTGGAGGTTCCAATTTCCCATGGCACACCTGATGATTGCTCACGGCACACTAGTGCGCCCCAGCACACTGGTTGGGAAACACTGGCTTAAATGTATTATTTCCTCTGTTGTGGCACAACATTTTTAAAACCCCTTTGTATTTTTACAGGCAGATGGAATGAAGAGTAGCCGAGCTACTGGATAAGAGCATCAATTGCATATGTTCAACTATGGGACATCACCAACGCCTACCACCTGAATCCCTCAGTTTCTTTATTGAAGCTCTATCTACCTTCTCCCCCATATGTCCATTTCCCGAAGAATGGGGAGAGCAGCAGAGAAGCATCTGGCTATGTTGCTATAGTGGGTCACTGCACAAGAGGATCTGTCTAAATTGACCAGTTAGGATGGTGTGACTTCGGATCAGCCTGCAGATGATATGGGCTGGTCTAGTTAAACATGGGTAAATCTGCTGAATGCAGCTGCATTTCAGATTTATTTATTTATTTATTTATTTATTTATTCACACTTGTCAGTCGCCACTCCCGGTGTGGCTCGGGGCGACTTACAAAGCGAAAGCACAGACCAAACACAGTAAAATCACAGTAAAAACAGAATAAAAAACACAATAAAATAGTACAAAGGTATTACTAGTTGGTATACAACCCAACACAAGCTGTGTGCAAGAATCGCAGCGGCAATTAGCAGAGGGTCAGCAGCTTTAGTCCCCAAAAACCTGCCGAAACAGGAGCGTTTTGCACGCCTTCCGGAATGCCAAGAGATCTGAGATGGCCCGGACGTGCATTCGACAGAACGGGGGCAACTACCAAGAAGGCCCTCCTTCTTGTGGCCGTGAGATGGTACCATTTATAACTGGGAACCTCCAAGAGTAGTTCAGACTCTGAATGTAGTGGCCTAGTGGGACAGTATGGGATGAGGCAGTCCCTGAAGTACACTGGCCCAAGACCGTTCAAGGCCTTAAAGGTCAGTACCAACATCTTGAAAGTGATCCGGCACTTTCGCGAGTTGCATCGGTAGCCAGTGCAGCTCGCGAAGGACAGGTGTAATATGGCTGGACATAGATACACCAGCCAGCAGCCGAGCTGCCGCATTCTGGACCAGTTTCAGTTTCCGGATCACCAGCAAAGGAAGGCCAACGTAGAGAGCATTACAGTAGTCCAGTCTTGAGGTGACGGTGGCTTGGACCACTGTGGCTAGCTCACGACGGGAAAGGTAGGGAGCCAACTTCCTTGCCTGACGGAGATGGACAAAAAGCTACTCTACTGACCATGGAGATGTGTGACTCCATCGTCAGTTGAGAGTCCAGAATGACGCCAAGTTTTAAATAATTCAGGGAAAACTCAAATCCTGGACCTATGCTGAACCGAAATCCTAAATCTATGCAAAACCACCTGAGGGTGTGCCGATAGCCATTCTGTGCTTCTGTGGCTAAGATAGCCCAGTGACATGGGATGGCTCTTCCCCAGTCCCACCACCCTTTCTTCCCTGTCATTTCCAGCTTCCGCAATGACAGGGTTGCCTATCTCATGCTTAGTAGTTTTTTTTTCTTCCATCAGTGCTATATAACTGGCAAATAAGCTTTTTCACCTCACTTCTTCCTTCCTTACTTTACTTACTTATGCGATCCCTCGTTGTCCGAGGATGATGGTCCTCCAGGTTCATTGCACTGGTGGTGGGTACATAATCTGTATTCTGTATACCTTTATAAAACGGAATGTTTGTGTGTATGTGTGTATGTGTGTATGTGTGTATGCGGAGGGCGGAAGGACGGATATGTGGCAGCTATTTGCATAAAGTCCTTTGATTGGACAGCCTCGCCACTCCAAAATTCTAAGGCACCAGACAGAGGGCATTGCTAGCCACTGATTAGCCAGCATCCCAGAATCCAGGCCTCTACATTCAAACAACAGGATTTCTTCCCACTGAGGGGAAAAAATGCACCATCAACATTCCCTCCCCACTTGGCTCTGTGAAAACAAAATGGATTCCTGTATTCTCCTCCCCCTCAGCTTTTAGAAAACGGCTGCCTGCCATTCGGCCTTTTAAAGTTACCAATAGCAGGCCATAACATTACAGGCCCCAAAATAGAGTTTAGGGCAGGATGGCCGACGAATGATGGGATTTGCATCCCAATTCACTTCCCAGAAAACATTGTAGCCCCTACAAATCCCCTTCTCCCAGATAGGCCCAAAAGAGGCATCCATCTTCCCTCTTCAACACAGTGTCAGAGAAAGGCAGCTTCTGACAGGATCTTTAGAACACACTGTCACTCTACAAGGTAAGGCCCTACTTCACTCAAAAGACACAAGAGAAAACAATAAATACCTTTCTCTAATGCCTTTTAATGCTTATATAAATAATTCTGGCCCAAAGCCCCTCACCCAGCCTCATTGGACCTTACTGCTAATTCCATGCAGGCCTTTCCCATTTTTTACTCCTTTCTGTTTTACACCGGTATACTTTCACAGGCCAGGGCGGATATGTGGCAGCCACTTTCACAGGCCAGGGCGGATATGTGGCAGCCACTTTCACAGGCCCAGCGACCAGCGCGGGTGATGGACCTGCACCAAACTTGGTACACATAACCCCCTATGACATGACCCACGTATTATGGGATTTGTAGTACTTTCCAAGACTTTGGTTCCCACAGACCACTGAGGCCACCAAAAGGACCAATACAGACCACACTCAGCACACACAGCCCCCATGACCCACTCTACGTCCTGGTGCAGTTCGGAGGAGGGTGGGCCATGGATGATGGGACTTGAAGTGCCTCTACTCACTTCCCAAGTCCGCTGCAACCCTCATCCAATCACTGATCGAGACCAAACTTGGCATACATAACCCCCATGACTGCCTTCACGTCCTGGTGAGGTTTGGGGGAGGACTGACAATGGATGATGGGATTTGTAGTACTTTTACACCCCTCTGTTCCCACAGACCACTGTGGCCCCCAACAAACACCGAGAAAGTCCACACTTGGCACACAGAGCCCCAGTGACCCACTCTACAGCCTACTGAAGTTTGGAGGGGGACAGAACATGGATGATGGGACTTGCAGTACCTTCCCTCACTTCCCAATCCTGCTACAAACCTAATCCAATGACTGATCAACACCAAATCTGGCACACAGAGCCCCCATGACCCACTCTACAGCCTGGTGCAGTTTACTGTGAGACGGACCACGGATGATGGGACTTGAAGTACCTTCACTCACTTCCAAAAACAATGCATCCCTCATCCATTCACCAATACAGACCAAACTTAGCACACAGAGCCCCCATGACCCAATCTACATCCTACTACACTTGGGGGGGGGGCGGGACACACAGAGATGGGACTTGCACTACCTTCAGTAATTTCATGATATCACTGCAACTCCCAATAATGATGGATCAAGACTAAACTTGGCACACAGAGCCCTCATGACCCACTCTACATCCTGCTGCACTTCTCAAATGACCCGGGCAGGGCCGGGTCCCCAAGCTAGTAGATAATAATAATTTTAACTTCTATACCGCCACTCCCCGGAGGCTCAGAGCGGTTTACAAGCATAACCTATAAAAACAGAGAACATATAGTACTAATACAGGAGACAAATTAAACAATTTAAACAATTAAACAATTTGAGAACTTAATCCACCACATAGAGATCTAGTGGGAGAGATCTGATGGCGTATAGTTCTCAGAAAGGCCGCTTACACTCCAGCCGTGGGGCCGGAGTGTAACTTAAGTCCCTTGCTGGTATCCGTATACTACCCTTAAGGGGAGAGGACCTGCTCTGCCCTGCTGGTTTTAAGGGCTGAAAGGCACATCTTGTTTTTATCCCGGATAACTTGCTCTGGAGCTGGGGACCGTTCTGAGACCATAGGTGACTGTGGAGCCCTATTCTTGATCTGCTTCTTCTCCCGCAGTGAGGGCATTGCTTTCCAGGTGAAAGGCTGTCCCATTCAGTGTTGGCTTGCCACGCCTTCCTCCTGGCACCTTTCTCTCTTTCACCCTCCATTCGTGCCTCTTCAAATTCTACAGCACTGCTGGACACAGCTGACCTCCAAGGGCCAGGGCTTCCCAGTTCTTAGTGTCTATACCAGAATTTTTAAGTTTGGCTTTGAGCCCATCTTTAAATCTTTCTTCCTGTCCTCCAACATTCCGTTTTCCATTCTTGAGTTCAGAATAGAGCAACTGCTTTGGGAGACAGTGGTCTGGCATCTGGACAACATGGGCAGTCCAGCAAAGGTGATGGCGGAGAACCAGCGCTTCAATGCCGGTGGTCTTTGCTTCTTCCAGCACACTGACATTTGTCTGCTTGTCTTCCCAAGAGATTTGCAGGATTTTTCAGAGGCAGCGCTGATGGAATCATTCCAGGAGTTGCATGTGATGTCTGTAGACTGTCCATGTCTCGCAGGCGTAGAGCAGGGTTGGGAGGAGAATAGCTTTATAAACAAGCACCTTGGTATCCCTACGGATGTCCAAGTCCTCAAACACTCTTTGCTTCAGCAGTTCTGGATTCAGGGCATTCACTGTCAGTGTTGTCCATCAATGTCCATACGTTCCATGTTCTCAAGTTCATTTTTCTTTTTTTGGCCGCAGGGTGGTGACCCCACTGGACGCGGCAGTCCAGTCAGGAATAAGAGAGGCAGACTATGTTTAGGGCACCTTTTCTAGCCCCTTACCCATGTGGGATGAGCAGAGTGGATCCTACAAAGGGCTGCTCAGTCATGGATACAGCTGCCAAACTACTCATCTGCCTCGGACCATGAGGTAGAATGATGGAGTCCGTATCCACCGCCCATGTGCCAGTCTGTGACTAGGGGCTTCCAGATTTCACAATCCTGCCCCTGTCGCCACTCGCTGATCGCCATGGGACTTTTGTTGGTTTGTTTTTATTTTCTTTGGAAGATGTCTGTGTGTGAGTTTTTAAATGTGTGGAGGTCAGTGCACAACTGACCAACACAGAGTCTTCACAGAGTGAGGTCCCACAGTAGCATAGTTAACATGATGGCCATGGCTTCTCAATCTGTTGCAGCCTTCTTCTGCCTTCACTTCTTCCAGGGTGTAGCTTGTAGTGATGTGGAGGGAGGAGGTAGCTGTTGGACCCCTGCCCAGGGACACTAAACCAATTTCAGTGCGGCTGGACAGTAGTGACACCAACCTGTTTTGTTCATCTTTCATCTTTCCTAACAAGAAAGGGTTGTGCTTTGCCAAGCACGTGGGAAATACTACTTCAGGTCTTCAGTGGAAGACTTCATGAGTTCAATAGAAAAAAATAGGATACTGCATTCAGTTCATGGAGTAGAAGTGCTGTGTGCCCAGTTTACCTGGTTGCATGCTAGTATGAGACTTCATTTCTAAACATACTAAATATTAAATACAAGGAGCCCTGATACCTATGAAATGTGCATAGGATTGAGTGGAGCTGTGTGACGACTTGGGCTTAAAATTATTAGGAACCCTTTTTAGATTGACCAACCTAGAATTTACTCTTTAGGATTTTCTTTTAAAATAATATTTCAGCTAGGCTCCTTTCTAATACACAAACGGAGGGGGTTCTGAGGTAAAAAAATTCCCCCTTTCCTGGAATGGTGGGAAGGTGGGAACTGGCACACTCTGGTGTAAAGAGGCAAGATGGAGGCTCTTCTTAAAAGTTAACAAACAAACTTTTATTAACTTAACAGGCTTTTGAAAGGCACAGAGCGTAATGGTTTTCAAGCGAGGCACAATAGCGTAATGGTTAACAGAAATGTACTAGAGCGTGTTGGTTACTATAGATTACTTTCTTAGATCTTAGTTACAACACTAGACAGTTCTAAACTTGTCTATCTAACCTTCCTCACTCTAATGCCGCTGACTAGTAGTGAGAAGTTGTCCACTAGCTAAACTAGAAACTCCCTGAGCTAACACTCAGTCTTTCTAGAAGCACCCTAGCTACTAACTCTCTTCCCTAGAGTTATCCTGTAGCTGGCTTCCTCAGAGAAGTGAGCTGATCTCTAACCCTAGAGATTCCCAAAGCCTGTGACTGACTGCCTGTCAGCTATCCCACAGCACTTTTCCGGTCAGTTTACAAGACAACTGTCATTCTCTCACCGCTCACTCTCAGCTCTGTCCAGAGACTCCTCTCTCTCTGAGTTCTGACAAGAGACTCCTCTCTCTCTGAGTTCTGACAAGAGACTGCCAAATAAGCTACACTTTTTCCCTCCTAAGCAGTTTGGCTCCTCCCCTCAGCTCTGAGCCAATCTCAGGCAGCTCTCTCTCTCCCTCCCAGAGAAGGATCCAAGCCACTCCCCCTTTCCTGGCTATCCTGTTTAACCATGGATGCCAAACTACTATGCTGGTCTCGGCCTAGCACAGAATGGGTGAGTCCTCACAAGCTGCTTCTCAACATTAGTGGATTTCATTTTAGCTTAAATCCTTCTTTAAGATGCAGTCACAAATGCTTCTTTCAAAAATTAGACATAGTTCTTTCATTGGATAGGCATTTTCCTTTCTTCTAAGTAAAAGATTTTCAGACTATTCCAAACTGGAAAAGAAAATGGAAAAAAAATACTTTAAATTTTTTTTGCATGTAGACTGATCCTGCGATCCCCACACTTGCCATTGTCTAAAACTGTTGTAAAGTTTTAAACTCTGTCCTATTATTTCCTTTGAAAGTGTGTGTATGCGTTATTGTGTGTAAAACCTTGCACTGCCCTTTTTAGATTGATGAACAAAGATTACGGTTCTTCTGGAAACAATGTTGGATCTGAGGCAGGAGGTGGATGGCATCATTTGAGAACAGTTTGAGAAAAAAATGCAATAATAAAATACTCAATGAGAAGAGGTGGATTCTGAAATTGTTTGATAGCCTAGAAATGTCTGATGGAAACAACCCAGGAACTACTTGCTGTCAAAGAAAAGAATTTATTATTTGTCCTGGGTGTGGAGAGACGAAAAACGGGATTTAGATGTAACACATCTTTCCACCAGTAATAGAATATAAGCTTCAGGGTGGTATCATCATTTTGGATGTAGTTTCTAATGTGCAACTCCCTTGTTGTAAATGATGGTACTTGAGTGCAGCTATCAAGAAGAATATGTGTTTGCTGAACCATGCCAAGAACGAGATCACTGCTGTCACTACAGAGTGCAGCTTCCCATTCGGCACCAGTCTGGAGGACGTGAGCTATAAAATATCTGAACAGATGCTCATTCATTCTCATCAGTACAAAAACATGCATGTCTGAAAGCATTATTCTCTGTCTTTGTTATTCCAGAGAGGTAGACAGTGATGTCCATGTCAGTGGAGAGGTGACTCTGCTGGGGTTTTGATGAATCGTTGAAAGTGATATCCCACGTGTTTCTTGAGAGAGCAGAACAAAGCACTCTATGTAACATTTGTTGACCTCACCAAAGCCTTCGACACTGTGAGCAGAAAAGGTCTGTGGCAGATTCTGGAATGACTAGGATGTCCCCCCAAATTCCTCAAAATGATTATCCTGCTCCTTGAGGGCCAGCGCGGTCAAGTCAGATACGGCGATGCTTTCTCGGAGACCTTTCTCATAACGAAGGGAGTGAAACAAGGTTGTGTTCTTGCACCAACCCTATTTACAATCTTCTTCAGCATGATGCTCCAATGGCCTACGGCAGACCTCGAAGAAGAAGACGGCATATATATACGCTATCGTACTGATGGCAGCGTGTTCAACTTAAGCCATCTGAGGGCTCACACTAAGACTCTAAACTATCTAGTCTGTGATTACGCTGCCCTTGTCGCCCATGCAGAAGCAGCCCTGCAGCGCCTCATGTCCTGCTTTGCAACAGCTGCAGAGCTATTTGGGCTGAAAGTCAGCCTGAAGAAAACGGAAGTCCTCTACCAGCCCGCACCACAGGAAGAACACCATCACCCCCACATCAGCATAGGCACATCTGTGCTTAAGTCCATTCAGCAGTTCACCTACCTGGGAAGCATAATCTCTTCAGATGCCAAGATTGATAAAGAGCTAGATCACAGATTAGCAAAGGCATAGAGTGCATTCGGAAGGCGTCACAAAAGAGTCTGCAGCAACAAACACCTGAGGCAAAGCACCAAAATCAGTGTGTACAGAGCTATCATACTGTCTATTCTACTATATGGGTCTGAAACATGGGTCACCTATCGCCAACACCTATGACTTCTCAAACACTTTCATCAGCGCTGTCTTCGCTCAATCCTAAATATATACTGGACCGACGATGTGGTGAATGTTGTTGTCCTTGAGCAAGCAGGGATCACAGCTGCGCTGGGTAGGGCACGTCTCTAGGATGGAGGACCACCGCCTCCCAAAGATACTACTCTATGGTGAACTCACCATGGGTCAGCGCAAGAGAGGTGCCCCCAAAAAGAGATATAAGGACTCTCTGAAACAACACCTCAGGCTCGGCCAGATTGATCACCAACAATGGTCCACCCTGGCCTCACATCGAGAGGCGTGGAGACGCACTATCCATAATGCTGCAGCCTCTTTCGAGAAGACACACTGAAAAGGTCTCGAAGAGACACAACAATGCAGAAAGAACTGCAACTTGGAAACAACATCACCCAAGGAGACTTTCTGCTGTGCCTTCTGGAAGGGCCCTTAGCTAGTTGTGTAAACTGTTTGATTTGTTAGCAGATGAAGAGCATATTTACTTGAAATTATCTCAGATTGGCCTTTTCAGTCATCAACGCTGTCACGACTTGACACTGCAGATTAATCATTAACACTCCCGGTAATTACTGCCACCAACCTAATCTGTGATCAGGATTTAATTTAATAACTAACATGTTTAATTAGGCTCCCTTTACACCAAATCACCCACTGTGAGGAAAACTGAAAAGACAGAAAGATGGAGGCTTGTGAAAGTTAATAAGAAAAGGATTTATTAACTATTAAACAGGCTAACAAATAGGCACAGATCGTATTGGTTCTTCAGTGAGGCCACAAGAGCGTACGGTTACAGAAAAGAATGTTTGAATTCTAGCGTGATGGTTAACTGAATCTAAACAATGTGCTGGTGCGTAATGGTCTCTATACAAAGGCTATTGCTTCTTATTAGATCTTAAATTCAGTTCCACAGACAGTACTAAGACTTGTCTCCCCAACTCCCCAACTAATAATTAAACTAGAGGGTAGCTGATGTAACTAACTGGAACTTCTATACCATAGACAGTTCCCTGAGTCTTGTTAACAGTAGCTAATAACTAGATTAGCACCACAGTCTCAGAGCCCCACCTGTCTCCCTATCACAAGAGACGACAAGGTGATCTAACTGACTATTCCCAGTCAGTCCTTCTGGCTCTAAACTAAAGCGTCACCACTGGAATCTCTCCTGGCCCTAAGAGCTGTCAGTGCTAGGTCTTGACCCCCTTAGTCCAGCCTATTCCCTGGTGGTGGTTAGCTATAGATTAGACTGTCAGTCTCTATTGCAGAGGCTCTGATGATACTCCCCCAGAAACCTCGCTCAAGACTCCTCAGGCTCAGATCTTTCTTATCTGCAGCCTGGCACAAGACAGAGAAGGCTCAGATGCGACTTATCTGAAGCCTCTCCCAAGACAAGACTAAAATCTTTCTGACAGGAATCCTTCTCCTAGTCAGCTCAACTCCTCCCCTCTGGCACCCAGCCAATCATAGGAAGAAACTGTATCTGAGCAGAGTGACTCTAAGGCCACACCCCCTTTCTCTGGCTCTGACCTTCTCCTGATGGCTGCTAGCTGAAACTCCCTTACTAAAATGGAGGCCAGCAATTTCCAAACAGGGATCCAAACTTCCAAGCAGGATTCGGCTTGCTTAGGAAGAGAAGCTGAAACTCCAAAATAGACCCAGCAACTTGAATAACTCATTTTATGTCTGTACTAAAACCTGAAAGATCTTCACTGCCCCACCTAGATGGAAGTCACTAGCTCCTGCTGGTCCTTGTCAGGATGATGGAGAATACAAAAGGGAAGGGGGTGTTCGGTTTAACAGGGGACATTGTTTTATACTCATTTGGGCATGAGCCAATCAGGAGTAATTTTGGACGTGAAAGCATGAGGCAGGGTAAAGCCAACACTTCAGATGGCTAATGCTAAGAAGGGAGAGGACTGAAGTATGTATGCTATTCAGCCTGCCCTGTATTCCCTTAAGCCAGTGTTTCCCAACTTTTTGAGTCGCGGCACACTTTTTACATTTGCAAAATCCTGGAGCACACCACCAACCAAAATGACACAAAATGACACTCTAACACAGTAATACATATAGTTAATATGTTTTTTAAACTGTATTTATACACTCAGTGTGAAACCTGGGCCTGTTTCGATGAACTCAGCATAGATATCCTGGCAGGAATGGCAGAAAGACACAAACTTCCCACACAGAACTCCCATAACCAAGAGAAAATGCTATAAGCGTTTGGTGGGCATTGACCTTGGGTTTTGGAGTTGTAGTTCACCTATATCCAGAGAGCACTGTGGACTCAAACAATGTTAGATCAGGACAAAACTTGGCATGAACACTCAATATGCCCAAATATGAACGCAGATGGAGTTCAGGGGAAATAGACCTTGACATTTGGGAGTTGTAGTTGCTGGGATTTATAGTTCCCGTACAATCAAAGAGCATTCTGAACCCCATCAATGATAGAACTGGGCCAAACTTCCCACACAGAACCCCAGGAGGCAAGAGGAGGTCTCTACTTGGGGAAAGGGAGGCGGGCCTTCCCAATGCATGTAGAGGGAGAGACCAAGTAGACAACGGGTGGGGAAGGGGGGTGTTTGTAATTTTTTGCCTTTATCGAGGTAGGTTTCTTTGGGTTTTTATACTTCAACACACTAGACTCCCCCCCCCCCTTCCTGGAGGTTCCAATTTCCCACGGCACACCTGATGATCGCTCACGGCACACTAGTGTGCCCCGGCACACTGGTTGGGAAACACTGCCTTAAGCTAACCTAATCTTGGCTGTAATGTAAGGTTTTCTGCTATAAGCATAGAAGTTGCATTCAACCATCAGTCCAGTTTATTGAGAGATGTGAACTTTCACATATTTTGTTCTTACATGCAAGAATGAAATATATCAACATGTTTTCTCACTGCTCCTCACACTGCCTGGGGTGTACTCGGATCAGTCGTCTAAAAGTATTTTCCCCAAACTCTGATGTGGGACATTGCAGCATAGCATATCTCCCAGCAATTTTGACAAGTGGATCTCACAGATGAGAAAAATTAATGTTTATTGGCTTTTGCAAATAGTTGAAGATTATTCCACACATTTTTCTAACTTATTTTGTGACACCAGAAGGACTGAAAGAAAGAGAAGAGAGAACAGAAAAAGAGGAGGAAAGTCATCTTCTCTTGATCACCATCTGAATACAATTCCATCCAATTCAATGGCTGACTTTTAAGGTGGACTGGCCCAGGAGGCATTATTTAAAACCCCACATGTATTTTTCAGTCCTTCCTAGCTGCCCCCATGATGTTCTTTCACTTTCAGTCCTTACTGCAGGGTAAAAAAACCTAAACACAAAGAGCTAGCTACTCTGAACTAACAGCAAACACAAGGGAAAGCAGTCTAGGCATGTAAACGCATCTGTTTTCAGTCAATATCAATAGGTATCACTCAGTGAAAAGGTCAAAAATACAAGCATATTTCATTTCAAATTGTAACATACATAGATATATCACAAAAAAACACACGTATACATATATCGCAAAAGAGTTACATTAAAAAAGCAGGAGTTTTGCACATGGGTGCAGCCGAAAGGTCTATGTAACATTTGTCGACCTCACCAAAGCCTTTGACACTGTGAGCAGAAACTAGATTTTTTTGTGATATATCTATGTATGTTACAATTTGAAATGAAATATGCTTGTATTTTTGACCTTTTCACTGAGTGATACCTATTGATATTGACTGAAAACAGATGCGTTTACATGCCTAGACTGCTTTCCCTTGTGTTTGCTCTTATTGCATGGAAAACCAGGTTTACTCAGTTTGCCCCATGTTACAGAAAGTCAGGGTATGCTCCAGATGTGGCCGAAACTCTGAAATATCACATGATTTGGCACAGTGTGGACAGCAAGACCGGATGTGATGTGGATTGGTCTGCTGTCCACATAATCTACTGCTGTAAGCCCCTTTTCTCTGTTCTCATCAACTAGACAGACTTCTCCTTCCTTGCCTCTGATGGCTTGGGTGTTTCCATAATGTCAACATGGGCTGGGAACTCTCACAGAGGCAGTGCAGTAAAGTGACCAGAGCAGTCTCGAACATGCTGGTCTATCTAGATTCCACCCTTCTACTACCATGGTTTAGAGACAGAATGTGTAGTAGGGTTGGTCTCTGCGGTTTAAAAATTATTTGAAATCGGATTAAATTCGTATAAAAAGTTAATTTAATTGTTTTTTGAACCATGTGCTCCAACCCGGAAGTATAATTTCTTTACCGAACCTGGGGGCCACCATTTTTCTTAATTATTGTAATTAGATCGTATCTTCCCTCTCAGTTCTTCTAACAGGAATATTTATCTCCTCCAAAATAGCTTTTCAGGGTACTTACAGACATATCACGGCCCTTTGCCTGGTCGGAGGATAATTAAAAGGCCTCCTGGAGGAAGTGAAGAAGCAAGGGGAAACTATAGAGAAGAACTGGGGCTCCTAGAGCGCCTTGGAGGACTGAAGGGAAAATAGCACTTTAAACTTCCAGAAAATCGGGGTAGATAGAAGGAAAGGAGGAGAAGCAGAGAATAAAGGCTGAAAGAAGAGGAGGAGGGAGTGACAAGAGCACAGAGTGAAGAAGGAGAAACTACAGAAGCAAGGGGAAACCATAGAGAAGAATCGGGACTCCTAGAGAGCCTTGGAGGACTGAAGGAAAAAAAGTTTCACGCGCTTTTCCTCCAACCAAGCAGAAGGGCCGCACAGCATGTGATACTCTGTAAGTCACCCTAAAAAGCAATTTTGGAGAAGGTTGATATATTCCTGTTACAAGAACCTCATACTGTATCTCTGTCTATTGATGTACTCCTAGAGCGCTTATTCATGCGCTGGAATAAGAACTAATAACGAATTTCATTATTAATTACATATCAATTAAGATTTTTGGAATTTTTTGGTAAGTATTCCTATTACTAATCCAACCCCCCCCCCAAATTGTATTTTAGAACCAATTTTTTTATGAATCAACCAAGCCTAATGTGTAGCTGCCTTCAGGGCCTCTGGAATCCAGTTTGGAGTATTTCAGCTCTGAACTGACCTAAAAATAAGCACGAAATGTAGAGGAGCCCTTAGATGTCAAAGATTCTTATAATTATTCCTAGTAAAATAATTTCATGCAAAACAATATTTTCCATATTTTAGTAGCTTCAGACATAGCAAACATTTACAATGAAGTCAACCATATCAAAATTAAAGAAGGGAGAGATGCCATAGAAAAACATTCCTTAGTTGCATTGAATAGGCTTCCAAGGAATGCAGTTGCTAGGCATCTAGTGTTGAAGCCAAAGTAGTTGTTGTATCCAAGCAAAGAGGAATGTAACTCTATTTAGAACACAATAATGAATTTACATTTCCTATCACCACCTTCATTCAACTTTCCATTTTTAAGTACAAAGTAAGAAGATGGTATCAAATAATTTCTTCATTATCACAGCATTTGTCATCTGCCTTAAAGTAGCCTTTTGATATTTATAAGCTACATAACGCAGTACAAAAACTTGTTTAAAAGACGTATTGAGATTCCCTTCAAGAAACTGTGTCCTAAGGCATTCAAAGGGTTTGCGCAATGATAATGTGCATGATTACAGTTTCTTACACCAGGTTCTGAAATTAATTTTCATGTTAATTAAGGCCTGTGGCAATGATTATGCTAGCAAACTGTTTTGCTAATTATATTTTGCTATGTTAATTCAATTCATTTTTTTCATATTTCACAGTCAAATGTATGAACTTCCAATAATGAATAATAGGTAGCAGTATTGGGGAGGGGGATAATTGATGTTTACATGTTGAAGGCCACGATACTGCTGTTAATAAGGACCGAATATGGCTCATCAACTTAAAGCAGCTAAAAACAAACAAAAAAGTAGCAATTATTCATATAATATGAAGTTGCTGGACTATTTTTTTTATTGATAATCATAAGGAAAGAAGAGAAATCAAGGACCACTTCATTTCTCTGTATGTTGTTTACAGCAGTGTTTCCCAACCTTTTTTGAGCCGCGGCACACTTTTTACATTTACAAAATCCTGGGGCACACCACCAACCAAAATGACTCAAAATGACACTCTAACACAGTAATACATATAGTTAATATGTTTTTAAATGTATTTGTACACTCAGTGTGAAACCTGGGCCTGTTTCGATGAACTCAACATAGATATCCTGGCAGGAATGGCAGGAGGACACAAACTTCCCACGCAGAACTCCCATAAACAAGAGAAAATGCTATAAGAGTTTGGTGGGCATTGACCTTGGGTTTTGGAGTTGCAGTTCACCTATATCCAGAGAGCACTGCGGACTCAAACAATGTTGGATCAGGACCAAACTTGGCATGAATACTCAATATGCCCAAATATGAACGCAGATGGAGCTCAGGGGAAATAGACCTTGACATTTGGGAGTTGTAGTTGCTGGGATTTATAGTTCCCCTACAATCAAAGAACATTCTGAACCGCACCAATGATAGAACTGGGGCAAACTTCCCACACAGAATCCCCAGGAGGCAAGAGGAGGTCTCTACTTGGGGAAAGGGAGGTGGGCCTTCTCAATGCATGGAGAGGGAGAGACCAAATAGACAACAGGTGGGGAGGGGGGTGTTTGTAATTTTGTGCCTTTATAGAGGTAGGTTTCTTAAGGTTTTTATACTTCAACACACTAGACTCTCCCCCCTCCCCTCCTGGAGGTTCCCATTTCCCACGGCACACCTGATGATCGCTCACGGCACACTGATTGGGAAACACTGGTTTACAGAAAGCTTGATAGGTCATAACTTGATTGCTTAGCACTTGTACCCTGATTGTAGCTACTAGCTACATTACATGTGTCTAAAGCAACTTTAATTGCCATGCTTCCACTCTGTGCATTTATTTATTTATTTATTATTTCGATTTATTAGTCGCCCCTTCCGAGAGGCTCGGGGCGACTTACACGCCTATAAAACCATAAAAACACAATAAAACGGACCAGTGTCCACATATTAAATTTAAACACATAAATATACATTAAAAAGACTCTTAGGCCTGCATTATCGTCCATGGCCTAGAGATGTCTATGCACCAAAGGCTTGGACAAACAGGAGGGTTTTACAGGCCCTGCGAAAGGCCAGCAGGTCGGTCTGTGCTCGAATTGAGGATGGAAGAGCATCCCACAAGACTGGCGCAGCGGCACTGAAAGCCCTCCTTCGCGTTGTGGACAAATGGATGGACTGGGAGCTAGGTACCACCAAGAGGTTCTGAAGCTCGGATCGCAGTGGTCGTGGGGGATTGTATTGGGAGAGGCGGTCCCTTAAGTACATTCAAGGCCTTGAAGGTCAGAACCAGCACCTTGAAGGTGATCCGGTGCTCTATTGGAAGCCAGTGTAGCCCGCGCAGAACAGGCGTGATGTGGCAGCGAGATGGAAGGCCTGCCACCAGCCTGGCTGCAGCGTTCTGCACCAGCTTAAGCTTCCGGATCACCGACAAGGGAAGGCCAATGTAGAGGGCATTACAGTAGTCCAATCTTGAGATTACCGTGGCTTGGACCACTGTGGCTGGGTGGTGTCGGGACAGGTAGGGAGCCCGCTTCCTCGCCTGCTGGAGGTGATGGAATTTATAGTTTGGTGAGTTACATAGAATTATGGGCTATAGACCTCTAGGACTAGAGGACTAGAGGCATGCACTAGGGAAGCTTTCTAGCAGAATATTGTAAATACCTCACGAAACTACAAGTCTTGGGATTCCATTGGATACAACCATGACAGTAAGTCAGTGTTTTACAACCTTTTTTGAGCCGCGGCACATTTTTTACATTTACAAAATCTTGGGGCACACCACCAACCAAAACGACACAAAACGACACTCTAACACAGTAATACATCTAGTTAATATGTTTTTAAATGTATTTATACTCTCAGTGTGAAACCTGGGCCTGTTTCGATGAACACATAGATATCCTGGCAGGAATGGCAGAAAGACACAAACTTCCCACACAGAACTCCCATAACCTGGCTGTTTCTTTACTGCCACTTCTTTTGCTATGCAATCACCCCTAATAACCCTTCCCTCTTAACTGTGGTTGCCCCTTCCCCCTTCTCAAATGTTTTTAAGGAAATCTATCTTTCCTTTCATTTGAGATTTATTGCACCACTGTGCCCCCTGTTCCCTCTCCTGTTTATTTTATTATCATTACTCCAGGCCATCCAGTCATTGTTTTTTACCTTTTGTATGACTGCGCTTTGAACCCCCTTCCCTCCATACATGCTAGTTTTCTTATACAAATATAACATCCCTTCAACGCTACAACCATCTTCCAAAAAGGTTCCAAAAACAGCCTCTGATGGAAGTCATGGAGAAGAAAGGAAAAAAAGCTACTTTCACCCTTACTTTTCCCCAAGTAATCTTAATCACATGGCAGTGTACTTATGATGACGTTGTAGTCCTTGTTTATTTTGATGTTCTTGTTAATCCAGTTAGTAGTTCCCCTTCTGTATCAATCTGATCTTCATCTTCTTCTCCTTCCTCTGGCTCACTTACTTTAGAACTAGGACAAAGTGATCTCTGACCCCGGGGAAACGGAATTAAGGATTTCCCACCTACAAGAAACCTTGGACATCTAAAAAGGGGATGCTTAACTCCAGATGATGGGCCAAACAAATTTATTTAGTACAATCAGAGATAAGAATCTGATGGCTCAAAAAGGGCTTGAGGGGTTGCAAGAGTCCTTAAGAAAAAGGGAGCCTGCCGCGATGCCATAAATAGCACAGTGGCTGTACCTCTAGTAAAGTCCCAAGCATCCTGTTGTTCTCTGGCTCTGCAGATCCGGAGTTCTTAGCAAAGCCCCCAAAATCCAGCCTCTGGTGAAGATGAATTCTTCCTGTATGCTGAAAGTTCTGGGTGAAAACGTAGGAAAGCCAGTAGATAAAGAACGGTTGCCCTTTGCAACCTTCTGGCCTTTGGATTAGCTCTGTCCTGGTGTAGTTGACGAAAGAGGAAGAGGCGTGGCCGAGCGACCCCTTAAATAGGCTCAAGGAAAGGGGGTGGGGTGAAGGCTGTTCATCAGGTAAAGGCTATAGGGCAGGTGACCCCAAGTGACCACATGATGAGGTCAAAAGTCACATGATCAGGACCGCATGGTCCGAGAACAAAGAACTATTACAGGTGAATGGAAAATCCCCAAACACAGACAACACAGCCCCCTGTGGGGGCGTCACAGAAAGGTTATTGCCTCCTCGCACGAAGGGAGACTATTGGTTCCCTAGGAACTTCTGGGAGTGGGCGGAGACTGCCATGTGTTGAAGCAGCCTCCTGCTTCATTCCCGTTTGAGGTGTTGGCCCACCACTCCCGCCCAGTTACAGTATAGTGGTTGCCTTAGGGGCCAGGTAGGAATTTTTTCCCCTTCTATGTAAAAAAACCCAAAAAACTAAAAGCTAGGGGGGGGGGTTGCCTACCCTGTACTGTTACTGGGACTTTCTGGGATGGCGGTTCTATAAATAGGACAGCGTAAATAGTTTAGGGTAATCCATATACCCATATTCACTCATGCACTCTTCAAAGTTGGTTGGGCCAGTGCACAAATACACTCACCTGGACGGCTGTTGAAGGGTGAGGGGGATACCATTGGTCCAGAAATTTTGAGAGTCCGGTTAAGTATTTCCAGAGGTCTTCTTGTGTTTTCCTTGAGAGGTTGCCCAATTTTGTGTTGTAGGGGACTCAGGAGAGTTTCCCAGTGTTGCCGAGGGGTCGTTGTTGCCCAATTTTGTGTTGTAGGGGACTCAGAAGAGTTTCCCAGTGTTGCCGAGGGGTCGTTCGCTCACGGACGCTACCTCGGCTTGACCACACCTTGTTCCCTTGACACCTGAGTTTAGTGAGGTTAAACTTAAATCGGTAACTTTAAAATAAATAACAGCTGCTCTAATTTTATCCAATTACTGTTGTCTGTCTCGTTATTTTGGGGGTTGGAAGGCAATATTCTGTTTCTGGTATTGGAGGGATACCCAGTTTTTAAAGAATTCTCTGGGCTTGTTCTTGTGTTCTTGCAATATATTTTCCTTTGTCTTTATGTACCAGAATAGCAATTGGTAACACCCAGGAAAACTATGTTCCACGAGCAGACAATCTATCTGCATATATTTTTAGGAGAGCTTTTATCTTCAAAGATTCAGGAGACAAGTCATGTTTTGGAATTATCTTTTCCCCTTTGTATAATAAGTCTGTTTTTTTCTAAGATCTTTAAACACTTTGTCTCTTTTTCGTTCTGTAATAAAGGTCATTGTGACATTTCTTACGCCTCCCCCTCTTGCTTGGCAACAAGCTCTGTGCGCTCTTTCGATTTGAGTTTGCGTTATTTCCGAGCTTAATCCTTGAAACCATGATATTAATTTCACGTTCTCTGCAGGTATCTGTTCTGGGAAGCCTGGCAACCTTAAATTCTTTCTTCTCTGCCTGTCCAATAGCTCAGCCACTTTGAGTCTTAAAGCTGCAGTTTCTTCTTGATTGTGTTGTGATCTTCTCTCAGTATGTTTGAAGGTTTTTTAAAATTATTTTATTATCTAGTTGTATTGTCTTCGTTTGTTTCAATAGCATGACAACCTTTGGATTCAAGGAGTCAGATAGCTTTGCAATCATTTGTTGAATGTTTTGCAGCTCCTGTTTGGACGCCATTTTTAGCTACCTTCCCAGTTTTACGTTTACATGATAAAGTCTCTTCCCCCCAATGTTTCTACTATAAAGAGAAAGTTCATCAGCTGTGGTGGCCTCTTATGTAGAATTATCTCTTAACTGACTGATAAATTAGTACTTATCTCAGGCTCTGGATTTTTGTTTCTATTTGTTTCCCTGGAGAGTCAGGAACAGAGCTGCTTCCTCTTAGCCAGACATGCGCAGAACTCCCCTTAATTCACTACAAATCCAATACTGGGCATTTTCACAATGCACAGGTATCCAGTGAGAATTCCATGTTTTCCCTTTACCTGACCTTGCTCTGCTTTAAGCAAAGTCAGGAGAGTCTCCGGAGTTTTCTGGGTGAGATCTGGTCTGTTTTAGTCTGATCCACTGTGCAGAATGACACCACCTCCACTATCCTTTCCTTGCCTCATCATGGCACAGAAGAGGATGGGTAATCCCTATGTCTCTACAACTACAGAACTCTCTCAAAGCGCCTGGCCATCACAGTCACATCTCCTAGGGTCAAAATGGGACACCCAAGTGAACAGTAAGAAGGAGCGGGTCCTTCTATACCTTCCTTGCTGGTTGCACAGGTGATATCAGCATGAGTACAACAACTAAGTGCTTGTAGGGAGCTCCATTGCTGCTAGAGAGTGACGATGGTGTCAAGGTGATGGTCCAGAGAACTCATGTGGCCTTGTGCTAGCTACCCTTTTTGGACAAGTGGCATCACAGAAGCTTTGGCCAGATGCATGTGGCTGCCATGACAGTTGCCACCTCATTAGATGTGCCATTTTGCCCATCATAAACTGCTTAAACCCCCCTTCATGGAGCCCTTCACATGATATAAAAGGACTTCCATGCTGAAAAGGGGGGGGGGGTGAAGCAGCTTCCTCCACTGCTGGAGCAAAACAAGCGTTACTAAGACTATGTTATGTTGAAAATAGTGGTCAAACTAAACAGGGAACAACAAATTTTACAAAAATGTACACTATATTATCAAGTGGAATATTGTCGGAATATTCATATGGGTGTAGACATATAATATACATGCAGTGTGTAATACACAATAAAGTACAGAGAATGAATGCCAAGCACCGCCTACAGTACCTCAATACATGGTCTCACAGATGTCCGCGGGGGGAGTAGAGGGAAGATGTCCAAGGAAGGGGAGAAGTCCACAGGATCGAAGGTAAATCAATGAAGGTAAGTTTGGTGTAAATGCGAAATAGCGCCAATGCGCTTCAAAAGCAAGCTTCCTCTCCTGTGTTCCTTTGGTATAGGAATGAGTGATAGTGCACTGATTCCTGTTCCCCCGTGGCGCCAATGTGCCTGGACAAATTGTAATCCAATGCAGGTACCATGGCGTGGGTGGAGAAGATGTTCTGGGAGTGATGTTGGGAGGACGCTGGGGCACACCGCGATGGTTGAACTGCAGGGCACGATCCGTTTTGCCACACTTTGGCTTTATCAAGCGGCAAAGATGCTTATAGCTTCTTCAAGCGGCAAGATGCTTTCACATAGAAGTGTGTCACAAGATGGATGAGGAAGAAGGTAATGTGGGCAATGCAGGGTGTGGAGTGATGGCTTCTCCACACCCTCTGCTGGGAGCCCATGGATTTGTCCTGATGCAGGGTAAATCCATGGGCCTTTCTGATAAGGTCATTCTAAGTCTTCAGACTGATCTCAGATTAAGTGGCAAGTCTAGACACAACCTTAGGCCCTTATCTGTTTCCCTCAGAGATAGAAACATCTCTTTAGTAGCTATATACAGTATATTCCAGAGATCCTTTACATTATGATTTGTTCTTATGCACTTTGTGGCTGATTTCAACTTACAATGACCCTATTCTAGGCTTCCAACATAAAGAATCCCAGAAAAGCATCCAAACTACTACATGCATTAAGAGACTCCATAACAAAACTCTTCAGAGGAAACAGGCTATCTTTAAGTAAACACGAACTGTAGGTGATTGAATCCCAACATACTCCATCCCATATATATATATATATATATATATATATATATATATATATACATACACACACACACACACACACACACACACACACACAGTATATATATATATATATATATATATATATATATATATATTAGGCTTGGTTTAGAACCCAAAAATCGGGATTCGAAAATCTAATGGGGGGATTTTTTGATTAGTAATAGAAAGACTTACCAAAAAAAATCCAGAAAGTTCTAAAATGCAACGTAATTACTAACGAAATTCTTAATTAGTTCTAAAGTAGGCAAAGCAAGGAAACAGGACTGACACTGGTTTTAAGCACAGGCAAATCAAGGGGCAACATTTCCCTTGGTTTCCTTGCAGGACATATAATGCATTAATATATTATTATTTATTATTATTATAATAAAAGGACAGGGTTTCTTTGCAGGGACATATAATGCATTAATATATTGTTATTATTATGATAAAAGGACAGGGTTTCTTTGCAGGGACATATAATGTATTAATATTATTATTATTATTATTATAAAAGGACAGGGTTTCTTTGCAGGGACATATAATGCATTAATATATTATTATTGTTATTATTATTATAATAAAAGGACAGGGTTTCTTTGCAGGGACATATAATGCATTAATATATTATTATTATTATTATAAAAGGACAGGGTTTCTTTTCAGGGACATATAATGCATTAATATATTATTATTATTATAATAAAAGGACAGGGTTTCTTTGCAGGGACATTAAATGCATTATATTATTATTATTATAATAAAAGGACAGGGTTTCTTTGAAGGGACATATAATGCATTAATATATTATTATTATTATTATTAAAGGACAGGGTTTCTTTGCAGGGACATTAAATGCATTAATATATTATTATTATTATTTTAAAAGGACAGGGTTTCTTTGCAGGGACATATAATGCATTAATATATTATTATTAATATTATTAAATAAAATAGTTGCCCACCTCTGGTCTAGGACTTGCTTCTGTAGAGTTCTCTTCACTCCAGCTTTTCCCCATTCAGTTTTCCATACCACTCTAGGAATCTCCGTTTGAACTCTATGGTTTTTCCTGATTCTGAACTCTTCCTTCTGCTCTCCGTGCTGTTTTCACTCCCTACTCCCCTTCCCTCAGCCTTTTTAATGTCCTTCTCATCTGTCCTTCTATCTAGCCTAATTTCCTGGGGGGTTTAAACCGCTATTTTCCTCTCAGTCCTCCAAAACATCTTGAGGAATCACGATGTGGAACTCTATAGTTCTGGCTCCTTTTTCACTTCCTACAGGAAGGCCTTTCACTCTAATTAGGCTCTGAGCATGGAAAGGCCCCGATCTGACTGTGAGTAATGTTTGGAAAGCTATTTTGGAGGGGAAAATTTTCCTGTTGGGGGGGCATCCGAAATATTTACAAATCTAACGAAAATTTGGGCCCAGGAAGTGCGGAAAAGAAAGTCCACTTCCGGGTTCGCCACTGCGATGCGTATAAACTTGAAAGTCCCATTACATACGAATCCCTTCCGATTTCATTTAATTTTCATAACTTTTTTCTCATGCCATATATATATATATATATACACTTTTCAGTCGCCCCTTCCAGGTTGCTTGGGGCGACTTCCAAATCATTAAAACAGTTACAATCATTAAAATACCATAAAACACAATAAAACACAATAAAATACAGTACATCATACATATTAAAACATCGTTGGACGTAAGGTTACATCCATGGTTAGGTCGTGCAATGATGCGCGCCCGCTGCATGAGGTCATGGCCCTTGGCCATATCGTGGAGCCCTAGCATTGTTCCTACCTGAATGCCTGTGTAAACAGGAGGGGTTTTACAGGCCCTTCGGGAGGCCAGTAAATTGGGCAACGCACGAATGGCCGGGGGGAGAGCGTTCCATAACACTGGAGCGATGGTGCTAAAAGCTCTCCTCCACGTTGCGGTCAAATGGAGGGCTGTATGACTCGGTACCATCAGGAGGTTCAATGATTCGGATCTCAGTGGTCTTAAAGGACTATATGGGGAGAGGCGGCCCCAGACCGGTCATGGCCTTAAAGGTTAGAACCAGCACTTTGAAGGTGATCCGGTGCTCTATTGGAAGCCAGTGCAGTTTCCGTGATGTGGTAGTGAGATGGAAGACCTGCCACCAGCCGGGCTGCGGTGTTCCGCACCAGCTTGAGCTTCCGGATCATCGACAGAGGAAAGCCAACGAAGAGAGCATTACAGTAGTCAAGTCTTTAGATGACCGTAGCTTGGACCACTGTGGCTAGGTCATGACGGGACAAGTAGGGAGCCAGCTTCTTCGCCTGCCGGAGATGATGGAACACTGTTCCACTGACGGTGGAGATATGTTTTTCCATCGTCAGATGAGAGTCAAGCATGACTCCTAAGCTCTTAACCAATGATGACGGGCGAAGGATTGCCCCGTCCAGGGTTGGAACCTGGATCTCACCCATGCCCGGACGGCCCAGCCACAGGATCTCCGTCTTAGCTGGATTCACCTTCAACCTACTAGCTCGCAGCCATCCAGTAACGGCTTCTAGGCAACGATGGAAATTATCGGGTACGGAGTCGGGCTGGCCCTCCATCCCCAGAACGAGCTGGGTGTCATCCGCATATTGGTGACACTCCAGCCCGAAGCTGCGTACCAACCGAGCAAGTGGTCGGACATAGATGTTAAATAATAAAAGGTGATGAAACATTTAAATAAATTCTTCAAGAAGGAAGAAAAAGTGACAAAAAGTTTCATGAGCTGGAACAGGTTATTCTCAATAACCTTGGAACAGTTTATGTAGTCTTTAAAAAAAGAGAGCGGGGGGACGGGGACTGAGAATTATCTTGCGGCATAGGAGGTTGAACATCTTCCCTAATATTAAAAATGAAAGTGAAATATTAATTTTGAAAAATATACAATATGCCATTTTTGTGAGGAGATGGTAGTTTGTTTTTGTTTGTTTTTGTTGTTGGTTTTTTTTGCCAGATAGCCATGAGGGAGGTGACTAATTGCATTCAACTGATGGAGAATGTATAAAGTTGTAATCAATAATATTGAAAACAGTGGGAGTGGGACTTATTCTCCATGACTAGCTTTTGCTTCATTATTCAGTGTGTGCGTGTCTTCAAGTCACCTGTTAACTGATGGCAACTCCATAAATGCAATAGGTTTTTACATATAGGTATTTAATAAGTATTCAAGCGTTCTCTTCAATACTGTTGTTTCTCAAGAATCTGAGGGGTTTTTTTTCAGGTATCTATTCATTTGCTTGACTTGAAAGTGTACTGACTTTTCCTGTGATCTAAGAGAAACTTAAAGTAAGGAGTAATAGGGTTTCTTCTGTTGGTTTTAGACAGAATATAAGAATTAAACAAGACACCCCTCTTGCTTTCATTCTGGCTCTCTCTACTTGTTTTCTCATCTAACCCTGGCAGATTTCCACTTACGCAGTAGGGAATGTAATCTGTGTCAAAGATAGGAATGGCACATGGTGGCTTCCCTGCAGTGCAATGAGGGGACGAGACAACCCTTTTGCCTCTCAGGCATGATACAGTTTACCGCTTATAATTGTGTGGCAATGGAAGCATATGCTTCACTGTAATTGGGACTTCTTCTTGGCAGAGCTACAACTTGGAACTGTTTGTGAGTTGCAAGAAAAGAAAAGTAAAGAAAAGTTGCCTTTGTCATTGATATATACGCGCACACACACACACCCCACAACCTTCTTTCTTCCAAATGACCATGCAGTATTTACAAATCAAGCACATGTTCCAGAGGGGGCACTTCAGTAGGTGGAAGCTGCTTCTCGCAACATAGGGACTGTGAGGACTCACCCATTCTGTGCTAGGCCGAGACCAGCATAGTAGTTTGGCATCCATTGTTAAACAGGAAAGCCAGGCAAGGGGGAGTGGTTTGGATCCTTCTCTGGGAGGGGGAGAGAGAGCTGCCTGAGATTGGCTCAGAGCTGAGGGGAGGAGCCGAGCTGCTTAGGAGGGAAAGAGTGTAGCTTATTTAGCAGTCTCTTGTCAGAACTCAGAGAGAGGAGTCTCTGGACAGAGCTGAGAGTGAGCGGTCAGAGAGAGACAGTTGTCTTGAAAGCTGACTGGAAAAGTGCTGTGGGATAGCTGACAGGCTATCCCACAGCACTATCTTCAAGGTGTTAGTTTTAACTTTCAAGGCCTTATATGGTTTGTGGCCAGTGTACCTGAGGGAGCGGCTTACTCCATATGTGCCCAGTAGATCACCGCTCAGAGGGGCTCAACATGCTGGAGGTTCCTGGTATGAAGACATGTAGGCTATCCAGCACATGACAGAGGGCGTTTTCAGTGGCCGCGCCGGCCTTATGGAACTCGCTCCCAGCAGAGACGCGTGCACTGCGGGAGCTAATGACCTTCCGCAGGTCTTGTAAGACCTGGTTGTTCAGGCAGGCATTTGACCCCTGACTGGTACTTGTTACAACCCGCCACCCTGCTGTGTCGCTGCCACCACTGTCACTAGTGCTATGTGCTCGATTTATTGTGGGGGGGGACACACACACGACTTTTTAACTGTTTTAACTGTTTTACGATGTCACATTTTTATGTGTTTTAATTGGTTATGCTTTGTGTGCTGTAAACCGCCCTGAGCTTCGGATAGGGCGGTCTATCAAGCCGAAACAATAAATAAATAAATAAATAAATCTCTAGGGCTTAGAGATTAGCTCACTTCTCTGAGGAAGCCAGCTACAGGATAACTCTAGGGAAGAGAGTTAGTAGCTAGGGTGCTTCTAGAAAGACTGAGTTTTCACTCAGGGAGTTACTAGTTTAGCTAGTGGACAACTACTCACTACTAGTCAGCGGCATTAGAGTGAGGAAGGTTAGATAGACAAGTTTAGAACTGTCTAATGTTGTAACTAAGATCTAAGAAAGTAATCTATAGTAACCAACACGCTCTAGTACATTTCTGTTAACCATTACGCTATTGTGCCTCACTTGGAAACCATTACGCTCTGTGCCTTTCAAAAGCCTGTTAAGTTAATAAAAGTTTGTTTGTTTGTTAACTTTTAAGAAAAAGCCTCCATCGTGCCTCTTTGCATCTGAGTGTGCCAGTTCCCGCTATCCCACCGTTCCAGGAAAGGGGGAAAGATTTTTACCTCAGAATCCCCTCCATTTGTGTATTAGAAAGGAGCCTAGCTGAAATATTATTTTAAAAGAAAATCCTAAAGAGTATTAGCGTTCCTAATAATTTTAAGCCCAAGTCGTCACAGGGACCAATCCCTTCTCCCTTCTATAGTACCCCAACTCTCTTTCAGTGAACTGTGAAAACCTCTGTTTGAGGACACCTACTGAGAGCCAGTAGGTTGAAGGTGAATCCAGCGAAGACGGAGATCTTGTGGTTGTGTCATCCGGGTGATGGGGATGTCCAGCTTCCGACCCTGAACGGTGTGGCGTTATGCCCATCGCCTTCTGTAAAGAGCTTGGGAGTTCACTTGGACTCCCAATTGACCATGGAGACCCATTGACCATCTCCATGGTCAGCAGCCGCCTTGCCTGTCTTTTTCCATCTAAGACAGGCAAGGTGGCTGGCCCCCTATCTATCCCGGAACAACCTGGCCACGGTGATCCAAGCCACGGTCATCTCGAGACTTGACTACTGTAACGTGCTCTACGTTGGCCTTCCTCTGTCGGTGACCCGGAAGCTCAAGCTGGTGCAGAACACTGCCGCCCGGCTCATGTCTGGTACCCCAGCAGGTTGTCACATTACACCTACCTTGCAGGATCTGCACTGGCTCCCAATTGAGCACCGGATCACCTTCAAAGTGTTGGTACTTACCTTTAAGGCCTTGCACGGCCTGGGGCCAGCATATCTAAGGGACCGTCTTTCCCCATACTGCCCTACGAGATCGCTCCAGTCTGAAAACACCAACCTGCTGGTTATCCCATCTGCGAAGTCATTTAGGCTAACGGCAGCCCGCAGGAGAGCGTTCTCCATGATTGCTCCCACACTGTGGAACGCTCTCCCGGCTGAGACGCGAGCTCTCCAAGACCTCTTGCCCTTCAGGCGGGCATGCAAGATGTTTCTCTTTCAACAGGCCTTTGGCCTATAGGTGCCACTAGTGCTTAGCCCGCCGATACTGTTGTAAATTACATTATGCTGTGCTCTGCATTCTGCACATCATGCTGTATTTTAATCTTGATGTTTTATATTATGTGTTGTGTTTTAATGTGTTTTTTTATTGTATCTTGCTTGCTCCCGGGAGTGGCGGCCTAGAAGCCCAATAAATAAATAAATAAATAAGGCTTCATGGAGGAGTGGGGAGAAGGAAAGGAAGTCCTAATGTTAGTGCTTTCACGTCACAGGATGTAGGATTTGGTCACTATAGTCAAACACACACACACACACATTGAACAATTGCTGTCAGGGAATTATCTACTAAAATGTAAATGTATCTACCATTTATACAAAAGCTATCGTAAGGCAGGCAAACTCAAATACAATCTTACCACCTTATCACAATGAGAAATTTCCCAGTCTCAGGACACTTCAGCCGCTTTTCAAGCATGGTGAGGCGCTGAGCTCATTACATGAGTTAAACTACTTTTGGCTATTTTGCATAGTCCCCTGTGGTTGAAAAGTGTGCTGAAAGGAGGGAACTCCAGCAATCAACCTCATCCCATTGAGAAATTTCCCCCTGGAAGGACACTTCAGCCTCCTTTCTAGCACGGAGAGGCACGGAGCTCATCACATGTTCCAGGGTTGGAAAGAGGCAGAAATGTCCTGAAAGGAGGGAATTCTGAACACAGGCCAGCAATCATGTTCAGAGCTTCTACATCTTATCACACTAAGTTGTATCCCATGGTTACAACTGAAAAACAGGTGTGATTGGAACCATCAAAATTTCCCATCCCGTTTCATTGCCCAAATGTCAGCAGTCTCTTGAATCCTTTGGGGTTCAATGCAGAGAAATAGGATCTTGAGGAAAGCAATGATTTTAATCTAGATCACTGCCTCTTGTACCTCTGGGGTTTGGGGACAAACATTTTTTTCTCATGGGAAGATGAGGTTTTAAAATGTGTCAATCTCGTATCATGTAAGGGGCTTTGGGCAGGGCAAGGGATCTCTTGGTTTATGACTGACTGACTGACTTTATTATTTCTGAGTCGCCCTCCACGTTAGTGCTCCGGGCGACTTACACACAACAAATTCCACAATTAAAATAGAGTATTTAAAACTAGATTAAAATATTCAGTGGTTAAATGCAGGGCCAGGCCCGGTATTTGGTTCCTGGTTCTGCATTAACCATGGGCTTTCCTAAATAGCCAGGTCTTCAGAGCGGTCAGGAACTGGGGCAGGTCGAGGGAGGCTCTCTGGTCCGGTGGCATCGAGTTCCAAAGAACGGGGGCCACAGCGGAGAACGATCTCCGTCTCGTGGTCTCCAGGTGGGCCTCTTTCTTTTAGGTTATGTTGGGCCCGGGGTCCTTGAGCAAGCAGGGCGGTCTTTTAGGAAAGCCAAGGTCAAGGTCTTGTGTCAAGGCTCTATACTCAACGGGCAGCCAGTGCAGGCGCTGCAGAGATGGTGTAATGTGGCATCTCATCGATGTTCCTGTGAGAAGCCTGGCGGCTGCGTTCTACACCATCTGGAGCCTGCGGGTTAGTGACCGGGGTAGACCTACATACAAAGCGTTACAGTAATCCAGCCTTGATGTAACCGTGGCATGGATTACTGTAGCTAGCGCTTCCGTCGGAAGATAGGGGCGCCAATTGTCTCGCTTGGCGCAGGTGGAAGAAGGCCCTTTTGCTCGTGGAGGCAACCTGGGCTTCCATCGACAATTTGGAGTCCAGGATAACACCAAGGCTTTTACTGAGGGGACGGAATCAGCAGTTCCCCTTCAAAGGGGGGCAGCGAGAAAGGTGGTTCTGGGCGGCCCGGCCATAAGATCTCCGTCTTTGATGGATTTATTTTAAGTTTGTGGGCGCGGAGCCATTTTGTCACTGCTTCTAGGCCTCGAGTGAAGTTTTCGGGCACCGAAGTTGCGCCAGGCTCCAGTTTCAGTAGGAGCTGGGTGTCATCGGCATATTGGTAGCACCCTAGGCCGAAGCTCCGGGCTATACCAGCCAACGGCCGAACATAGATGTTAAACAACGTTGGTGATAATATGGCGCCTTGGGGCACTCCGCACTCAAGGAGAGATTTCCTAGATGTTTGGCCTAGCCATTCAACTCGCTGACTATGTCCACGCAGGAAGGAGCTAAGCCAAGCTAAAGCTGTTCCTTGTATCCCTATGGCGGCGAGTTGTCGTATCAGCAGATCATGGTCCACCGTGTCGAATGCGGCGGTAAGGTCCAGCAATACCAGAACTACTGAGCCTTATGGATATTGTTGTTTCTCCTGATTAAAAACAAAAAAGCAATACTTTACAGCATAAGGAATTACATCATAAAACATATCAATAACGAACAGGACACATAAAACAAGCAATAAAACCAATTTAACAATATTCTGCTATAACCAGGGTGGTCACAGATTGAAGGCAAGTCGGAACAGTGCTGTTTTACAAGCTTTCTGGAAAGCCGGTAGCTCATTAACTGCTCAAACTTCCGGTGGCAAACTGTTCCACAATTGAGGTGCTGCCACAGAGAAGGCTCTGTGTCTGGTTGACGACAGGTGGATGGTTCGCAGGGAAGGAATCTGCAGGAGATTGAGGTCTTCTGAACGAAGAGATCTCTGGGGAACATATGGGAGTAGGCCCCAGTCCATGCAAGGCCTTCAAGGTTAAAACCAACACTTTGAAGATGATCTGGTGCTTAATTGGCAACCAGTGCAGTTGCTGCAGAGTTGGAGTGATATGTGCCCTGGCTGGCACCCCGGCCAGGAGCCTCGCTGCTGCGTTCTGCACCAGTTTAAGCTTCCAAATGACCGACAAAGGAAGGCCAATGTAAAGGGCGTTACAGTAGTCCAGCCCCGAGATGACCGTCGCTTGGATCACCGTGGCTAGGTCATTTCTGGTGAGATAGAGCGCCAGCCTCCTAGCCTGCCGCAGATGGAAGAAGGCGGATCTGCTGACAGCGGAGACCTAAGCCTCCATTGTCAGCAGCGGATCTAACTGGACCCCTAGACTCTTTACTAGGTGCGACGGGCGTAGTGCCTTGCTGTCCAGAGTAGGCAGCTGGAGCCCACACCCACCTGGATGACCCAGCCAGAGGATCGCCGTCTTAGATGGATTCACTCTCAGCTGACTGGTTCGTAGCCAACCAGTCACGGCTTCAAGGCATTGTTGGAAACAATCGGGTATAGAGTCCGGCCAGCCATCCATCCTCAGCACCAGCTGGGTGTCATCTGCGTACTGATGACACTCCAGACCAAAACTCCGCACCAACTTGGCGAGTGGTCGCATGTAGATGTTAAATAATAAAGGGGAAAGAATGGCTCCCTGAGGCACCCCACAACTTAAGGGGAGCCTCCTGGAAACCATGCCCCTCCTCTCCACTCGCTGTCCCCGATCAAGGAGAAAGGAGGACACCCATTTAAGAGCAGTCCCCCTAACTCCCGTCATGGCTAGGCGGTGGGTTAACAATGCGTGGTCTACTGTATCAAAAGCTGCCTTGAGGTCTAATAACACGAGCAACGCAGATCCCCCTTGATCCAATTGGCACAGTCTCTGTCCCATGCCCAATACGGGAGCCGGAATGGAAGGGATCTAATGTGGCTGTGTCATTTAGGAACTGCTGCAGCTGGTCCGCTACTGCTCTCTCAATTACCTTGCCCAGGAACAGTAGATTCGACACTGGGCAGTAACTGGAGGGAACTGTATGATTTAATTCCGTTTTTTTCAATAGCGGACTCAGCATAGCCTTTTTTCAATCCCCCTGGGAACACTCCTTGCTCAAGGGAGCAGTTGACTATCTCCAACAGGGGGGCACGTAACCCTTCCCAGCAAGATTTAACAAGATTGTGTAGG
Organism: Anolis apletophallus; assembly: GCA_030556195.1. Lineage (NCBI taxonomy): Eukaryota > Metazoa > Chordata > Lepidosauria > Squamata > Anolidae > Anolis > Anolis apletophallus. The sequence goes on from JARBWK010000007.1 coordinate 2,738,043, forward strand.
AGGTAGGTGTGTCCCCATCTCTCCTATTTTCAGTATTTTTAGTTTTCTGACATTATTTGTGTTATAAGAAGAATGTGCATTGTGTTGCCAAGAAGAATTATTTATTTATTTGAAACTTTTATATCCCGATCTTCTCCCCTCCGGGGAGAGACTCAAACCGGCCTCACAGCCAAAATTCAATGCAGTTCATAAAATAAATATATCATCTACTACAGTGTTTCCCAACCTTTTTTGAGCCACGGCACACTTTTAACATTAAAAAATCCGGGGGAACACCACCAACCAAAATGACACTCTAACACAGTAAAGAACGGCTGGGGGTTGGTGGCCTGCTGGGAGCACCTGCTGGGAGTGCCAAAGCTGGGGAGGGGGCAGAGCCAGGCTGCGCCATGCCCCGCCCCTACCCCTGGCTTCACTTCTCCCAGCAGCTGCTCCAGCCTTGAGGGGGCAGTGCCAAGCCAGCGGTGCCAGAGCCAGCACAATGCTGGCTTGGCACTGTCCCCTCAAGGCTGGAGCAGCTGCTGGGAGTGCCGAAGCCGGGGTAGGGGGCAGAGCCAGGCCGCGCCATGCCCCGCCCCTCCCCCCAGCTTTACCTCTCCTACAGGCCGCGCCATGCCCCTCCCCCCAGCTTCAGCTCTCCCACAGAGGAGGAGCATGAGCAGTGGACAGGCTTCAGTGGGCGGGGCTCCTCCATGTGGCTTCAGCGAGCGAGGGGCGAGAGTCATGGTGGGAGTCATGGCGGATTGGAGGCTGGCTGGGGAAATGGCCGAAAGAGGCGGCGCCCTGGTCCCTTCTTTTTCTTCGCCACTGCCTGGCCCTTCATCCTCCCCCAAGCAGCAGGAGTTCAGCAGGAGGGGGGGGAAGGGGGGCAGAGAGCTTTTCTCGCGGCACAGCAGGAGGTCCGTCACGGCACACTAGTGTGCCACGTCACACTGGTTGAGAAAGACTGATCTACTATACAAGTTAAAATACATATAATAAAATACAAATAGATAACATAGCATCTGTATAAATATGATCAGCTCTTAAGACTCATTTGAAGATCTGATCCGAAAACATCATCCTTAAGAGGAGATGGAATATAAGGGTCCTACTATATGTAATGCTAAGCATATCACTTTTTGAAAATGGCAATTAAAATGGCAAATATGGGAAGTGGGCTTCCAAAATCAAAGCCATTGTGTCCCTGGAATGGGATAAATATTTCCTCTTCCTCTCCATAGTTTCGGTGACCCTTTCATCGCTGTTCTTAGTCTTATGAGGTAATGTTCCATAGGTGCTAAGGAGAATTTTCTTCCCACTTCAGACATCACTTCAAATTGAGTAGGAAGATATTTCCCTCAGAACCCAATTGAAGAGGAAATTGAAGAGGAAATACACAAACTCTCCTCAGATATGCTATGATTCATGTGCTGACTGATTATCTGCCCTGATAGGTCTAGTTAGAAAAACAATAATACAATTTCAAGTGGATGATAATAGAATCATAAAGTTGGAAGAGAGCACAAGGGCCATCCAGCCCAACCTCCGGCTATGCAGGAACATACCCTCAAAACACAGTGAGGAGGAGGCGGAAATGAGAGTGTCTTGGGAAAATGGAGGCAAGGCACAACACATTCATATTTAGAAATCTGGGATTTAGAACTCAGAAGCAATGGGCAGAGCAATAAAAGTTGGAAGCCAAAGAGCATCAATAATTGTTTCAAGTGCTTGGTGAAAGAAAACTCTAGGGAGCATCCCTGACATTTTGTTTGCTCTTTCTGTTTTTTTCCCTTTGATTTATGTACTCAAGCCTTTTACATTCCTGAATGTCTTCACAGATCACATCTCTCTTCTTCCAAAAGTTAGTTAGTCCTTTGCCTGGGAAGGAAAAATCCATGAAGCTGACTTACATTCATAATTGAGAGACAACCTTAGGTGGTCTTCCATAGAAATTTAAGTGATTTCCTCTGGTCTAACTCCTTTATTCTTCCAAGATGGATTTCCAGAAACAAAAACAAAAAAAAGTAAGTTCCCCTTTTTAAAAATCTGAATATTTTATCCTATTTTCTACCACAAGCACATATTGCATTGGCTGCTTAGCACTCTATTTGATATATATCTCAATTATTCTTTAGATGAAAACCACATCTTCTAGCATATTTTATTTATTTATTTATTATTTCGACTTGCATACCACCACTCCCCAAAGGCTCGGAGCGGTTTACAAAACTACCAGAAACAATATACATAAACACAATTTTGAAAATTTAAGAACAACAGAACCCCAATCAGCAGAAACCGAATGTTTGCCAGGAAAGGAATGTTTTACACGCCTTCCGGAAGGATGGTAAGCTTCGGATGGCTCGTGTTTCTGCCGGTAAAGCATTCCACAAATTTGGAGCCCGATCGTGAAGGAGTCTGGTTGCCGACAAATGAAAAGTCCGGATGTTCGGGACTTCAAGCAGGTTTTGGTCTTCCGACCGAAGTGATCTCTGGGGTTGATAAATTCGACTAATTTAGATGAGATCTTTGTCCACAAATCAACATTAGCAGCCCACTAGCCATGCAATCAACATCTAAGATCTCCCATGTGGGCCCTATCCATGTCCCAGGCGTGATGGAGATTACTCCAGCCCCGATCGGGTCGTGGCTCAGACCTCAATGCCACCCCTTACTGACTGGCCCGGCTTGCCTGCGGTCCCCTCACCGTCCCCTTTTCAAGGGGTCTGTCGGAAATTGAGTCCGCAGAAGTGTAACCCATCCCCCGGCCACTAGTGTGATATTTTGTTGTATACTTTGTGTTTTTATGCTATGTAACTGTGTTTGGTGTTGTGAGTCGCCCCGAGCCATATGGGAGTGGCGACAGGCAAATCCAAATAAATAAATAAAAAATAATAAATTAGTGCTTTTGAGTAATATCTTTTATTGAAACACATTTCACTTGACCTTTCAGAAAAAAATAAGTTTAAAAAGTGAGATAAATTGCTTAAATATGTAATGTAGGAAATGAAATCCATTCCCATACATGGAATGCTTAGTTGACTCTCTGAATGTTTCAAAATCAGTGTTTGTGTATCGAAGTATGACAATTACAACTTGGATGCAAAATGTTTTCAATGCAGCAATGGACATGAACGAATTTTAAAGGCTGTCAAGTGCATTTACGTAGACATACCAATGTTTTCCAATGTCTCTCACGATAAATTCCAAATATATGTTGTTTACATTTTTTTAAAAAATAGGGCAGGTGATCTCTTTCCTAAGAGGAATATATTTTATCATTTATGCATTTGTAATAAAACAGTTTTGTTTATTTAAAAAGACAACCAACGCACAAACAATGTACAAGTTCTCCAATGGAAGTCTGCTGAATCTCTTCTTCAACTGTCTGATTCATACAGTGATGCCATCTGGCTAAAAAATTAAAACAGACCAAAATAAGCCGACTTCCAAGTTTTCAGATTTTCTCTTTATATAATTTACGACTATTTACAATGATTAATTGATAATAATTTCCATCATAAGAAGACAACAAATCCTTTCCAACTGAGTCATGAGGAACTGAGCTCAATGCTCCTTGGAATTTTCCATCTACTCATATTGTCCCATCAGCTCTTTGAATTTCTGGTTGTCATCTTTCTCCTAGCTCTCTGCTTCCTATAAAATAGAGATTGGGGAAAAAAACCCAACAACAACTGCTGATATTAAATACAAATGTTATATCAGGGGGTGTTAAAAAATGTAAGTCCTTGATATTGTTGGATTTTTTTTTTTGGAATTCCACTTTGATTGCCCTCCTTATTGTTTTTATTGCATATATTGCATACAGATTGAGCATTTGGGATTTCATATCTCAAAATCTCAAAATATAAAATCCAAAGTCCTGGCCACGGTGATCCAGGCGACGGTCATCTCAAGACTAGACTACTGTAACGCCCTCTACATTGGCCTTCCTTTGTCCGTGATCCAGAAACTCAAGCTTGTGCACAATGCTGCAGCTCGTCTGCGCTCCGGTGCTCCTGCGAGATGCCATATAAAACCTATCCTGCAGCAACTGCACTGGCTTCCAATAGAGTACCGGATTATGTTCAAAGTGTTGGTATTAACCTTTAAGGCCAAACATGGCCCAGGCAGGCCCAGATTACCCATAAGGCCACCCTAGGCCATGGCCTAGGGCGGTAGCGTAATGAGGGCGCCGATCTGGACCCCCAAAAAAGTTTTTTAAACATTCAAAAAAAACTTCAAACAAACTTCAAAAAAAGTGCACATGCGCGGGGCGGCAGAAGCACCATCCATGGCCTCCCCTCGCCCTTTGCTATGCTCCTCTCCTCCCTCCCTCCTTTTCAAGCAACGGAGGGACCCCTACCACGCATGCGCATGCGGCGGGAGGCACCTCTTTCTCCTCTGCACCCCGCCCTCCTTCCTTGATTGAAGGAAGGAGGGCGGGGCACGGGGGAGAAAGAGGCGCCTGCCACTGCACGTACGTGCATGCGCGGTAGAGGTCCCTCCGCCTCTTTCTCCTCCGTGCCCTGCCCTCCTTCCTTCAGTCAAGGAAGGATCCTTGACTGAAGGTAGGAGGGTGGGGCGCAGAGGAGGAAGGTGGCCTAGGGAGCCAAATATCCTTAATCCGGGCCTGGGCCCAGGGCCTGTGTACTTGAGGGACAGTCTTTCCCCATACATTCCCCAAAGATCACTCCCTACCAACCCAAGAGATCACTTCGTTCAGAGGATCAAGACCTACTGGGAATCCCCAGCTTCAAGACCTTTCGGTTAACAGCGACCAGTAGGCATGAGAAAAAAGTTATGAAAATGAAAAGAAATCGGAAGGGATTCGTATGTATGGGACTTTCAAGTTTATACGCATCGCAGGGCCAATCCCAGAAAGTGGACTTTCTTTTCCGCACCCCTGGGCCCAAATTTTCGATAGAATAGTAACTATTTCGGATGCCCACCCAACAGGAAAATTTCCCCCTCCAAAATAGCTTTGCAGACATAACTCACAGTCAAATCGGGGCCTTTCCATGCTTGGAGCCTAATTAGAGTGAAAGGCCTCCTCCAGGAAGTGAAAAAGGAGCCGGAAACGATAGAGAGATCCAGATCGGGACTCCTAGAGGGGCTGGAGGACTGACGAAAAAAAGCAATTTAAACACCCAGGAAAGGGGTTTAGATAGAAGGACAGAGTAGAAGGACATAAGAACTGCTGAGAGAAGGGCAGCAGGAGTGAAAAGAGCACGGAGAGGAGAAGGAAGAGTTCAGAATCAAGAAAAGCCATAGAGTTCAAACGGCGGTCCTAGACTGCTATGGTAAAACTGAATGGGAAAAAGCTGAAGTGAGGAGAACTCTACAGATTAGCAAGGCCTGCACCAGAGGTGGGCATTGGCAACTATTTTATTTAATAATATTAATAATATATTAATGCATTATATGTCCCTGCAAAGAAATCCTGTCCTTTTATAATAATAATAATAATAATAATAATATATTAATGCATTATATGTCCCTGCAAAGAAACCCTGTCCTTTTATAATATTATTATTAATAATAATATATTAATGCATTATATCTCCCTGCAAGGAAACCAAGGGAAATGTTGCCCCTTGATTTGCCTGTGCTTAAAACAGTGTCAGTCCTGTTTCCCTGCTTTGCCTACTTTAGAACTACTAACGAATTTCGTTAGTAATTACGTTACATTTTAGAAATTTTTGGATTTTTTTGTAAGTCTTTCTATTACTAATCCAACCCCCCCCTTAGATTTTCGATTCCCTATTTTTGGGTTCTAAACCATGCCTGGCGACCAGGCGTAGGGACTTTAAGGTTCTGGCGCCATCCCTTTGGAACGCTCTTCCATCGGAAGTTCATGCCCTGCGGGATTTGCCAGCTTTCTAGAGAGCATGCAAGACCCACTTATTCCGACAGGCGTTCAAATCTTGTTAATCTACTCATATTGGTTTTATCGGTCTTTTAATGTATTCATCAATATTTTGTGAGCCGCTCCGAGCCTTCGGGGAGTGGCGGCATATAAATTCAAATAATAGTAAATAAATAAATGAATAAATAAATAAATGTTGGTTAAGTATGTGTTACCATGTTCTTTGTCGCAACTCTGTGTTTGGCAGGTGGCATGGAATCTAAGGGCGTTAGTTCTCGGAGTAATCCAAAAAGAACGAAAAAAAGAACGCCAAACACAGAAGTAGCTTTTCAAAATCAAATAATTCTATTTCTTGGTATAGGGCTTCTTTTCTTTCAGTCAGTCCAGGGGCTGGCCAAACGTGGCTAACTGGTTGCAGTGAAAACAAAATCATGAAGATTGCATTCGCAAGTCTCAAAATTATATTCCTCCCAAGGAGTCAAGGTCTCCGGGTTGTCCAAATAATTAGTATTTTCAATGATATATTAATAGCATATAGTTCATAAGGTGGTCAACCCAGATTGGTCGACGGTCTAGCCGTTTCCGCCATCTTGGCCGTCGGGACCTTCAGACCAATGCTCCAAGAAATCAAGTTTCCAAAGTGATCCGGAAAATGTCTATAAGAAGTGAAATAATACAATCCATCATATATATGTACATTGTATCCCTATCTTATAATATACACTCAAACGTTCAAGGAGAACTAACAGAAGTATAGGCTGTCATACATACCAAGTATATAATCAACAATTCTCTCGGTTAATACCATCAACAATCTTGCCGGACAATTGGTGAAGTCTTGTTGTAAATTAACTTTGTTAAACATGGAGTATACTACTAAACATGCAGTGCCTTTGAGTTTCATTCCCTGTCCTTGCCTTTGAGAGAATTGTTGATTATATACTTGGTATGTATGACAGCCTATACTTCTGTTAGTTCTCCTTGAACGATTGAGTGTATATTATAAGGTAGGGATACAATGTACATATATATGATGGATTGTATTATTTCACTTCTTATAGACATTTTCCGGATCACTTTGGAAACTTTATTTCTTGGAGCATTGGTCTGAAGGTCCCGACGAAGCCAAGATGGCGGAAACGGCTAGACCGTCGACCAATCTGGGTTGACCACCTTATGAACTATATGCTATTAATATATCATTGAAAATACTAATTATTTGGACAACCCGGAGACCTTGACTCCTTGGGAGGATTATAATTTTGAGACTTGCGAATGCAATCTTCATGATTTTGTTTCCACTGCAACCATACTTGTATGACGACTGAAAGAAAATATACCAAGAAATAGACTTATTTGATTTTGAAAAGCTACTTCTGTGTTTGGCGTTCTTTTTTTCGTTCTTTTTGGCAGGTGGCATGGCCCTGGATCAGGATGGCTTATTGCCCCTTGGTTGTAAGGGGAATAACGCCCTGGCCCCCTAGGGTGCCGAGTTCCGGGGAGAGGCATTGGGCCGCTCGCACCCAGGCTTGCAAGTGCCTTTGGACATTCGCGAGGGCCTGTTCTACCCTGATCCAGGACCCATGCGTGGCCGCCAACCCTTTGTTCCTGTTTTAATAAACGAGTTGTGGCCATTTTCATCCAACCACTTGTGTCAGTGTTACCATTGGGCGTGAGGTGTGTCACCCTTGCACACGCAATGCAAATCTAGAAGTTCTCAGTAAAGCCCATGACATTCAAGGAACTGCTTGTTTTCAGAAGATTAAATTAGCAAGTGATCTTTTTATTTATTTTTCTGCAAAGTATCCAGTCTTTGCTTTGATCTCGGCCACTAATAGATCAACTTGCAACTGCTGTATGTAAAACAGGATCGCAAAGGGCCTGGAAGTGAAATATTGATAATTAAAGGTTGCGGTCTGCCCGATCACTGGAGATATTAGTTCTGCAGGTATTTTATGACATCCTGTTTGCGTGATCACCCTCAAGGGGCTCTGATATAAAAATTTATTATTGCACGGGTCCTCCGACTCTTGCTGGTTGTTTCATGAAAGCCAATCCCTTACTCATTTCCCGTGGTCATTTTGGAAAGATATGGTGCCTACTAGCAATTCTTTTGCTCAGGTTTTGATAGAAGCACTAAACATTGTTAGAGCTCATTGGGGAGTAGCTAATATTAGTTGTTTGACTGGCTGGAGATCTATTACTCTGACATCATGCTGGTTTCCATTAACCTCTGAGCCAAAGCCCAATAAGTAATTTCATGGAATAGGAGAGCGGAAAACCTCCTAAGTCAATAGAACTTCTAAAAGTCCTTTGAACAGACTTATTTGAAATAGCGCACAAACAGAATGGAAGGCAAGGTGTAGTAGGCACATATGTGTGCTTTCAGATTTTTTATGTGTTGCATAACTCCATTTTACAACAAAAACTACCCATTGAAGCACGAACCAGGGATTTTTTATTTAAAAAAATGGCAGAGTATTGATGCCAGCTTAAGAACCAGTTTGGATGAGGCAAATAAACAGGGATTTCTGAAGGGCTACTTTTTATCTTCCCGTTCAATCATGTAATGCAGTGTTTCCCAACCAGTGTGCCAGGGCACACCAGTGTGCCGTGAGTGATCATCAGGTGTGCCTTGGGAAATTGAAACCTCCAGGGGGGGGGGGGGGAATCTAGTGTGTTGAAGTCTAAAAACCCTAAGAAACCTACCTCAATAAAGGCACAAAATGACAACCACCCCGCCTCCCCACCCGTTGTCTACTTCGTCTCTTCCTCTCCATGCATTGGGAAGGCCCTCCTCCCTTTCCCCAAGTAGAGACCTAAACAAGTGTAAAGTCATGCACATCGGGGCAAAGAACCCCAACTACACCTACAAATTGATGGGGTCAAAGCTTTCCGAGACAGACCAGGAAAGGGATCTCGGGGTCTTGGTGGACAGCTCAATGAAGATGTCAACCCAGTGTGCAGCAGCAGTGAAAAAAGCAAATTCTATGCTAGGCATGATCAGAAAGGGAATCGAAAATAGGTCAGCAAATGTTGTATTACCTCTCTACATATCTATGGTAAGGCCACATTTGGAGTACTGTGTACAATTCTGGTCTCCGCACCTTAAGAAGGATATAACGGAACTGGAAAAGGTACAGAAAAGGGCAACAAGAATGATCCAAGGGATGGAGCGGCTCCCTTATGAAACCAGGTTGCAACGCCTTGGTCTTTTCAGCCTTGAAAGACGGCGTTTAAGAGGTGACTTGATCGAAGTGTATAAAATCATGCATGGGATAGAAAAGGTGAATAAAGAAAAAAATATTTTCTTTGTCACAAAACACTAGGACTAGAGGGCACTCCCTGAAGCTCCAAGATAGGAAAATTAGGACTAATAAAGGGAAATATTTCTTCACCCAGAGGGTCATTGGGTTATGGAACTCACTTCCAGAGGAGGTCGTGACAGCGGTCAGCCTGGACAGCTTCAAGGCAGGATTAGACAGATTCATGGATACCAAGTGTATCGGTAGTTACTGAAAAGGACATTTAAGTACCACCTCGGAGTTGGTTGAGGTAGGCAGGATTTCCCTGGGTACTGGTTGTGGGGGGTCGGGAGCAGGTCAGGGTTTTGCCCTCCCTTCTGCTTGAGATCCCCGTGTACAACTGGTGGGCCACTGTGTGACACAGAATGCTGGACTAGATGGGCTGAGGTCCGATTCAGCATGGCTCTTCTTATGTTCTTATGTAGACCTCCTCTTGCCTCCCCCCCCCCGGGGCCTAATGCCGGATGGTTCAGTCCAGCACCGGCCCCACCCCTCCCTCCCCCGCCCCCTCCCCGCTGCACGCAAAATACTGCTCTCAGCCTCCCTCCGGCTCCCTGCCCGCCGCCTCCTTCCTTCCTGCCTGCTTCGCCATCCCCGAGATGCCCACACGGGCCACTCCGCTTACCCCCGAGGAGTTGCGTAGGTGGTGAGTGAGGCTCCTGCTCCCCACGAACCTAATTCAAGCCTGCTGGTGAGGGGAGGGCAACCTAAGTGAGAGGGAGGCTGCTGGTCTTTCGAGGCCCCCCCTCCAGAAACTGTAACTCCCAAATGTCAAGGTCTATTTTCCCCAAACTCCATCTGTGTTCACATTTCTCTTGGTTATGGGAGTTCTGTGTGGGAAGTTTGTGTCTTTCTGCCATTCCTGCCAGGCCCAGGTTTCACACTGAGTGTATAAATACATTTAAAAACATATTAACTGTATGTATTACTGTGTTAGAGTGTCATTTTGTGTCATTTTGGTTGGTGATGTGCCCCAGGATTTTGCAAATGTAAAAAGTGTGCTGCTGCTCAAAAAAGGTTGGGAAACACTGATGTAATGTAATATCCAAGCTGGGAAACATAGACTTTTATTACAATGAGCATGGAAGTAAATTATTATTTATTTATTTCTTCGCATTTATCTACCCCCCCCCCCCCCAAGGCTCGGGGCGGCTCACAATAATCAGTTGTTACATAGTAAAAACAGGCATATATAAAACACAATACAACAACAGATAAAAACAGCCATTAAAACAGCATATAAGATGGCAATAGTCAAAAACTATACACAGGAGCAGCAACCACAAATTAGTATGGGAGGTCATCTGAAAATCTTTTCAGTGTGAATTTCTAAGGATTTTGTTAGGTTTAGAACCTGGGAAAAATAAGTCTTTGGGCTACAATCCCCAGAATTTATCAGTCAACATATTCAATGGTCACGCTGACAGGGGGATGTTGGGAGTCCAAACAAGGAACTGCTCATAACCTACTATAGAGAAGAGGGGGGAATTGCATGGCCCTCCAGATGATTTTGGACTGCAACTCACAGCATTCTGCATTATTGGCTGTAGTGTCTATGGCTGGTGGGACTTACAGATATCTAGAAGGCAACATAACTCTCCCACACCTGCACCCATGTAGTAAGCAAATCATGGCCATGCTTTTGTTTTATAGTAAAACTAGCTGTACCCGGCCACGCGTTGCTGTGGAGCATTCTGGTGGTATGACAAGGTCTGGTTAATAAGAAGAACAGCAACAACATCCCTTCCTGCCTTTCGTTCTTCCTCTCCTCCCTCTCTCCCTCATCCTTCAGCTCTTTCCTTCTCTCTTTCCTCCTTCCTTTCCTCCCTCCCTTCCCTTCTTCCTCCCATCCTTTGCATTTCTCTATCACTCCTCCCTCCCTTTTTCCCTTGCTCCCCTCCCTTTCTTTCCTTCCTTTTCCTCCTCCACTCCCTAGCTTCACCCCCTTTATTGCCTTTTCTTTCCTTTTTCTTTCCTGTCTACTTTCTCTTCTTCCTTCTTTTGGTATCTCTTTCCTTCCTTCCCTGATGGTGTCTTCCTTTACTGCCAAATGAGGTTGGAATAGATGGCCTTTGGGGCTCCTGTAAGGAGCACTTTGATGGTGTCTTGTCTTCCTATCCGTCAGGAAGGAAAGAAGGGTGGAGGGCAAGGGGCAGGGCCAGAGCGAGGAAAGGGCTGGAGTAGGGGCGGGGGTGGAGTGGGGGTGGGGCCAGAGTGGGGGGCAGGACATGTTATTGCAACTCCATCACAACCTCCTCCCTTGTTTGCTGAAGAGAAAGAAGGCAAGGAAGGAGGGGAGTGCGGTGGGGCCTGAGCGGGGAAGGGGTGGGGCTGAGACTGGAGTAGGGGGCATGGCCAGAGTGAGGAAAGGGGCTGGTCTGGGGCTGGAGTAGGGTCTGGGGCCTGTTATTGCCCCTCCACCACATACTCCTCCCTTGTTTGCTAAAGAGAAGGAAGGGAGTGCGTTGAGGGAGAGGGGGCAGGGCCTGAGTGGGAGCGGGGCGTGGATGGGGCTGGAGTAGGGGCGGGGCAGGAGCGGGGAAGAAGTGGGGCCAGAGTGGGGAAGGGGCTGGAGTAGGGGGTGGAGGCAGAGTGGGGGCGGGGCATGTTATTGCCCCTCCACCACATCCCCCCTTGTTTGCGAAAGAGAAGGATGGAAGGGAGTGCAGCATGGGAGAGGGGTTGGGGCCAGTGGGGGGAGGAGGAGAGAGAAGGGGCTTGCACACGTGCGCATGCTGTCTACCTTTGGGATGAGAGATGCTGGGAAATGTAGTCCCCTTTGTTTTTTGTGTTTTTGAAGTGGTTGTTTGGTTTTTTTGTGACATTTTTCATGTGTTGGTCATACCTTGTACTGTTTGGGGTTTTGTGGCCAAATTTGGTGTTTCTGCGTTCAGTGGTTTTGTTGTTTTTAAGCCTATAATAATGACATGAAGATTTATATAGATGATAAATAGATAGCTAGATAGATTCTCAATACATTCTTATAGTACATTCTCAGAAAACTATACTTAAATATTTTTAATTTGAAGAAAGGAAAAGTTGGAAAGAAAAATCATGTATAGAGCCATAGATTTTTGTATTAGATTTTGCTAGTCATGTTTGCCATGATAAAACTGAAACTAAGTAATACAACTCAAGTCTATTTGATAAATGTTATTTTGATAATATTGATAAACTTTTAATATCCCCCCAGTAGTAAACATTCATTCTGCTTGGAATTAGTACCTATTTCCTTGTGCCTAGAACAGGCTAATCTTATAGTAACCGGTACTTTTATTACTATTTTATATTACCCACCCACATGTTGTGTACACTTAAATAAACAGAATCATGGATCCAGGGGGATGGGATTTTGAGCCTATCGGTAATGGTTTCTTATACCATTCTTCAAAAGTTATGGGCTTTCCTACAAGAGTACAACATGTGGGAATAACCAGCTCTCTTTTCATCACAAAAATAGAAGTTATCCTTCCTACTTTATAAATTCTCGCTATGTACAGGGGTGTTAAATGACACCACCACAACAACAAAACTTTATTACGGTCACTGACCAGCACAAAGCGGGCACAATCACCCTGGGAGGGGAAGGACAACTCCCCAGTAAGCAGTTATTTAAAAATAGATTAGAAACAGTATAAAATATGTTTTTAAACACAGGATATTGTAACAGGTATGGAACCAAAAGGGGAGGAGAGAGATTGATGAGAGAGGTTGAAAACACTGGTTTGGGGGGGGGGGGGCACTAAAGGGGAAGGGAGGGGCACATTACGAGTCTAGTAGCATTTCAGCTGTAACATGTTGCTCTAACTGCATTCCCAGCAGGGTGTTGCCTTACAGTGTCAATCATCCTCCGTCTGATTTTAAGAGCAGCAGCACAGAACTTAGCAACACTGTAAGTTATTGTAGTGTTAAAAGAGTCCGAAAGCAGCAGGGTGGAATAATATTTTTCACTGCACCCCGGGTATTTTAAAAGCCATGGTCTAATGCAGTGTTTCCCAACCTTTTTTGAGCTACGGCACACTTTTAACATCAAAAAAATCCGGGGGCACATCACCAACCAAAATGACACAAAATGACACTCTAACACAGTAAAGAACGGCTGAGGGATGGTGGCCTGCTGGGAGTGCCGAAGGCGGGGGAGGGGGAGGAGCCAGGCCGTGCCATGCCTTGCCCCCCCTCCCCCCAGCTTCAGTTCTCCCACAGCTTCGCCAGCCTTGAGGGGGCAGTGGCAAGCAAGCATTGTGCAGGCTCTGCCACTGCTGGCTTGGCACTGCCCCCTCAAGGCTGGCAAAGCTGTGTGAGCGCTGAAGCCGAGGGGGGGGGGGCTTCAGCTCTCCCACAGAGGAGCATGAGCGGTGGACGGGCTTCACTGGGCGGGGGTCCTCCTCCGTGCGGCTTCAGCAAGCGAGGGGCGAGAGTCATGGTGGGAGTCATGGCGGATTGGAAGCCGGCTGGAGAAACGGCCGAAGGAGGCGGTGCCCCGGCCCCTTCTTTTTTTTCTTCGCCGCCGCCTGGCCCTTCCTCCTCCTTCCCCAAGCAGCAGGAGTTCGGCAGGAGGAGAGGGGAAGGAAGGGGGGCAGAGAGCTTTTCTCGCGGCACACTAGTGTGCCACGGCACACTGGTTGAGAAACACTGGTCTAATGAGATTAGATCTAAGATCTCTGTAGAACATGCATTGAAGAAGCACGTGCTCAGTTGTTTCCACATGCAGGCCCGGATTAACGTTTTGTGGTGCCCTAGGCCACACTCTGTAAATGCCACCCGGGGGGGGGGGCTGCTTGAGGGGGTGGGGCCGCTTGCGGGGGGCAGAGCCGGCGTGAGGGAGAAGGAGCCAGGAAGGAAGGAGGGGCGGAGCCGGCGCGAGGAAGAAGGAGCCAGGGGAAGTCTCACCCCTAGGGTGTCTGACGTGGCTTCCCCCGCCGCCTCCTTGTTCACACGGGCACTGAAGGAAGGAGTGGCGCCCGCCCGCGCGACCAAGGAGGCGGCAGGGGGGAAGCCACGGCAGATGCCCTAGGGGTGGCGGGAATTCCCCCCGGCTCCTTCTCCCTCACGCAGGGCGGCGCCACTCCTTCCTTCACTGAAGGAAGGAGGGGCGGAGCTGGCGTGAGGGAGAAGGAGCCGGGGGGAAGTCCCTCCCCTAGGACATCTGACGTGGCTTCCCCCTGTCCACATGACCAGACTCACAGGGGCATAGTCTCTGCTTGAAGGGGGTCTTCCGATATCTCCCCTCCAATACAGCCGATGGGAGGGCATGGCATCTTGCCAGGGGAAAAGCCCTCCGGTGTTTGGGCACCTCCAGGTTTGTTAGGTATGCCATGGGGGCAGTGAGGTATCTAGTGGCTTCCCTAACAATGAAGGCTGGGGAAGAGGCTAGGTCGGATTGGCGCTCTATGTCCAGGATCCGTTGCTTAGTGAGATCCTTGGCTTGGTCTCATCTCATGCTTAGCAATTGTCCTTGGGAGAAACATAGCTTTTTTGTTTTCTTTTCCCTTGAAGTGAAACCAGAACAGCACTTCCATCAGAATTCAAGAAAAAAAATGGTCTTAACAAATACGATAGGATATGGAAGATTTTTATTTTCTTTGTTGCTGTGAGTTTTTAGGTCTGTATGGCCATGTTCCAGTAGCATTTTATTTCTCCCATTTCTTTCATTCTTTTTTATAGCTTGATCTCTACAAGTTGTAGCCATAACTTCTGAAATGCTGGATCTCATACCAGCTTTTTGGGTAATATAGAACACTTGGAATTGCAACTCAACTTCTCTTTCTTCCTCCAGTTTTGTGGAAATGTCACCAGTGTTTCAAGGCTAGGTACGATGCTGGCCCTTCATGCTCGACTGTTGTGGGATATTAAATAGTTGTTGTGTAAGAAATTATTGATCTTTTGGTGTGGGTTTTGAATTACTTATGATGAATTTCTCGTGACAACCACAATGAATCTGTTATCATAATCAGCTTTCCAGAGAACTCTGTTATTTTAACTACATGAGAGTAACTTGTTTGCATCCTTTTAAAAGAACAATATGATAGATCACACCACAAAGGTTTACATTTTCAATGTCACACTTCCTGTAGATACCCTTGATAACTCTCTGTGCCATGATTTATTGCATTTAAATACATAAGCAAGGAAGATAGCACATGTGCGCACACACACATACAAATACTCAGACCTCTCCATATGAACCAAATAAAGCTGTCCGCAAGTCTTGTGCATTTGAATAGAATCGCTTTCAGTTTCTGTTTGTTTCGTTTGCGGGGGCGGACCTACCTATTCCGGGGGGGTAAGTGACAAAAATATTTTGCGCCCCCCCCAGTGGCTCCAGAGTGCGAGTCACGCTCTGGATCCCAGTGCGCATGCGCAAATCTTCGAGCCCGCGCACTGGCTCCAAGGTCTGCTCCCTGGCTCTTTGCAACGGCGCCTTTGCAACAGCTCCCCCTTCAACGGTCACGGTCGCGCGCTCCCTTGCTCGCTCTCGCGCTTCCCCTTCTCCCTGATGGTGGTAGGTCTTTGTTTTGCTAGTTTGGGAGGGGTGAGGTGCGGAGCTGTGGTGCGCCCCTGGCGTATGCGCCATTTTGTTTTGTGGTGCAGTGCCTTATGGGGATTGTAGTCCATATGGGTTTTTTTGGTTTTGTGGCCGTTGGTTCTTTTTTGGGGTTTTTTTGTGTGGTATGCATACGTCATAGGGTTTTTTTTGGGTATGCGGGTTGTTTTTGAGTTTCTGCCGTGTGGTTTCTTTGTCTATAAGACTGGAACCATGACATGGAGGATTTTATATATATAGATATCATATGGGCAACAGTCTTATCAAAATTGTGCTTTTGTAGCTGCTTTTGTAGGTCCTAGAATTGAGTTTCTAGACGATCTTTCTCTTTGCTATTTCTTCATTGGCAGGTGAAGACCTTTTGGCTTCTACCACCATCGAGAAACATTTTTGAAAAGTTGCCCTTAGTTCATTCGACTTCTGTTGTCTGGTCTCTTTATTCCTCTGGTTTGTCAACGAAGCCAAATGAGCATCTTTCTGGAAAGCTTTAGTTATGCATACCTGGCATTGGGATAGATGGCCAATAGGTTACCTGTCAACTAGGCATGAGAAAAAAGTTATGAAAATGAAATGATTCGGAAGAAATTCGTAAGAAATGCTACTTTTGAGTATTTCCGCACCTGGAACGCCAACCAGGAAGTGGACTTTCTTTATAGAACTCCGGGGGCCAGGATTTTCTTAAGTGTCGTTTTTAGGTAATAAGGGGGGGGGCACCCTCCTTCTCTCTCACCACCCTCCCGCCTCCCTTGCCAATAAGTATTATGGCAAGGCAAGCCCTAAACTCGCTCCTTCTTTGGCTGGAAGCCTGGAAAAATGTAAACAGAGAGGATTACTCAGAAGTAAATCTGCAAAGGAGGGCACTTTGGATGAAGTGCCCTCCTTGTGGACTTACTTCTGAGTAAACCTCTGTTTACATTTTTCCAGGCTTCCCTGCCCTCTCTCCTGCCTGCCAGGATCTAAAGCATCAAAGAGTATTGGGGTGAGAAACCAACCTAATGTATAATAGAATGAATGCTACTGTAAGTGCCTAATATTATAAGTAATCCAACTGGTCATATACCTACATTCCATGCACATGCAATAATACAGCAGTAATAACAATGGGTATAAGAAGAGGTAAAATTCAAACCGAAGTATTCTGACTGTGCTCCTCTCAAACTGCAAAGGCTCTTCTCTAAGCCGGGGAAAGGCAAAAGCCGGGCACAGCGTTTGCTGCCTGGGTGCACACACATACATATTCTTTGGGGGATTTGCTGCAGAATCTTCTCTATGAGCCCGGTTCTGCAGCAAATCCCAAAGAATATGTATGTGTGCACCCAGGCAGCAAACGCTGTGCCCGGGTTTTGCCTTTCCCGGCTCAGAGAGAAGAGCCTTTTGCAGTTTGCACCCTTGAGGAGAGACCAGTCAGAATACTCGGTTTGAATTTTACTTCTTATACCCATTGTTATTACTGCTGTATTATTGCATGCGCATGGAATGTAGGTATATGACCAGTTGGATTACTTATAATATTAGGCACTTACAGTAGCATTCATTCTATGATACATTAGGTTGGTTTCTCACCCCAATACTTTTGATGCTTTAGATCCTGGCAGGGAGGAGGAGTGGACGGCTCTCCCTGCCCCTTCTGCCTGCCAGGATCTAAAGCCTTGAAGAGGCTTCATGAGGGCCAACTCCAGCCCTCCAGGTGTTTTGGACCTCAACTCCCACCATTCCTCACAGCCTCAGGCCTCTTCCTTTTCCTCTCAGCCTGGGCAAACTTGGGCCCTCGCTCCCTCAGGATCGGGGTGAGAGAGAGGCAGCGAGGAGCGAGGGGGGCTCTTCCTCCTTTTTTTTGCTGCTTCCAAGAATAGAATACCCCCTCCCTCCCTCCTTCCCGTCCTCCCTCCTTCCTATTTGTAGAGTCCCATCTAGAATTCAGTGTGATTTATTCAAGTTTTGGCCTACAACTCCCAGAAATCCCAGCCAATTTACCAGCTGTTAGGATTTCTGGGAGTTGTAGGCCAAAACCATCTGGAATGCGCATGCGCTGGCATACGAACTACTAACGAATTTCATTAGTAATTAAGTCACATTTTAGAAATTTTTGGAAATTTTTTTGTAAGTCTTTCTTTTACTAATCAACCCCCCCCCCCCCATTTGATTTTAGAATCGCCATTTTTGGGTTCGAAACCATGCCTACTGTCAACTCCATGGATGTGTTGACCTGTTTAATAGGAGCTCGTACTTTTTAAGCAATTTGATTATTTGAATCTTCAATTGTTATTTATAATATTATCTTATCTGTATATCACCACAGCAAATGGAGGAATGTTGATACTTTAAAGCAATTAATCAATCAATCCTCTATAGCCAAAGGCAATGGGTTTCTTGAAAACGAAAGAATGCTCAAAAGATATCCATTATAAGGTCTTAGAGTGACAAACACTGCCTCGGTTGTACATTGATTAAACCATCTGGCAGAGCTAATTCCAAATTGGATGCCTATGAATTTTTGGCAATTAATCAGCTAACTAATAGGACTTTTGAAACTAATTGGCAAAACAACAAGTTATCTTTGAAAATCAACTATCTCTGTTTTGTTGGTGGTGGTGCATTGTTGTTTTCAGTCAATCCTAACCTATGGTGACCCTACCACAGGGTTTCTTCACAAGATTTATTCGGAGGAGATGTGTCATTGCTTTCCTCTTACATTCCTTGTTTTCTCCTTCTCTCTTCCCCCTTTGTAGCTGCAGAGGGATAAATGCTTTCTTGGTATGGTAACAAGAAAAAGAGAGTAGGAAAGGATCTAGGCTTCATTATAAAGACCAAAGTAGAGTTGCTCTGTATAGAAATTGAATTATCTCGCTAGATCCTGGATGAGAGTCGCTGAGGGGGGAAAATCATTATGACTTAACTGAAAATCTATTTTCAATTCGGCTATGTGTTTGACACCAGGGAGTCTATGATTCTGCGAGACTACCTGTAATCTGGCTCATAGTGCTGGCCAAAGTTGGGAAAACTTATTGCTCTGAACTCATAATCCCCCAGAAAGTTTGAACCTCTTTAATAGCTCACCTTTCTCCCAAAATTGTACAATGACAAGTTTCAATGGCAGAATCAATGCTACTATACAATTACATATTTGTTAAAGGGCATGATTACAAAGCATCTTAAATATTTTAATTCAAGGTGCCTGTCAGGCCCCAGCCTGGTTCCTTAACTAAACCAGACCAAAGCCATGTTAATTCCAAGCTCTCAGGTAGGCCTGAAAGCAGGCCTCTGCAATAGTCTCTGTGTCAGCCAGCGGTCAAGGGCAGACGCAGCCTTTCTCCTTCCCAGGCCGATAAGAGGCGCTGGGAAGGCAAAGTCTTGTTGCCTCCCCTGTCTCCAGGTGCAGCTACTAATGAGCTGACATACCATCCTTCTTTGGGAGGCATGAGAAACGCAAGCTGGCAAACTGTCCATGGGAACGGGCTGCGTCGAAGTCAGCGCCTTCAAGATCAAAGCCTTGGGGGCCTATTTAAGTCGGGTCCCAGAGATGCTCTGCATCTCGCGTCAACGTTAAGCTTCCTTGGCAGGCTCCACGGAACTCAAGCCTGGGCCGTTGGGCCTTTAAGTCATTGTACTCAAGTATTTGCCAAGCCTTTGTTGCCAAGAACTTATCCAGGATTTTAGCCCATTGGGGCATCAAGACTATTTCTGCATTTATTGAGCTTTTTACTCTTTGGACTATTGCATTGCAATACACCGATGCTGGGGGCATCAATGGACTATATTTTTATTCTCTTTTATTCTTTCCCTTTATTCTAAATAAAGCTGGTCTAAAGTGGTTTACTGAGGGATCCTTCAGGTCTAGGGTGCAACAGTACCATTTTCTTAATTTGCTGAAATATTCTTACAAGACATGAAATGTATTTATTTATTTATTTACATCATTTATATTCCGCCCTTCTCACCCCGCAGGGGACTCAGGGCGGATCACAATGCACATATACAGGCAAACATTCAATGCCATAGACATACAACATATATAGACAGACAACGAGCTACACAATTGGTCGAGAGCTCACCCTGACCCGGGCAGGCCTCGAACTCACGATCTTCTGGTCAGTAGAGATCTTATGCAGCTGACTCCCAGCCAGCTGCACCACATTATCGGTAAAAGGTAATCTAATCCAGCTCTTAGAATGGCTGTGTTATATATCAGAGTAGATATAGGACTACTGTCAGCCACTATAGCCACTTCTAAAGGATCATGCAGAACACGGTCTGGGATTCACTGAAAACTTTACTACAGGATACCAACAGGAATGAAGCCAAGAGTGGCAACCCATTGCTTAGCCCTCCTTTATATACACTCCCAAATCATTCGAACACATATTTCCCGCTTCCCTGTATTCCTGCGCACTTCTTCCCGCCAGGGTCGCTGGCCATTGCTTCCCACACTCCAGGCTACGTGGGAGCATTATCTCTGTTGTGGCTGTTGGAAATCTGGATTTCGGATGCCAGATTTCAGGCCCCGAATATTGGTTTCTGACAACTACATTAGAGAATCAGTAGCAAGTATTTACTTGAGGAAATCAGTCACTGAACATTGCTTCCGGAATTCAGAATGAGTTAAATGACATATATTGTAAGAAAATGCCAAAATTGTGTCATTTCATAGGACCCAGCTCACAGATGCAGGTATCTAACATGGTTCCTCAAGGTATGCTCACACAATATTTGCACTCTTTTTCAGCATTTTGATTGGATAAGGATGCAAAACTAAACCACATTAATATTATGAACAGTAGGGCGCTTGTGCCCGCTTTGTGCTGGTCAGTGACCGTAATAAAGTTTTGTTGTTGTTGTTGTAAACAGTATTCTACAAGCTTGATAACCAGGCAATTATAAGAAGTATTCAAATGAAAAGCACAATCTCTGGACCCTTGTCTTTCACTCTCTCCTGGACTTTATAATGAACACAGAGATGTTAATCAAATGTGATTTTTCTCTCTGTGTTCATGCATAAATACATCATGGGGGCAATTTTGGTGTCTCAAAAATGAATATGTAAACTGCTTCAATTGAGAAAGACTACTTGTGATAATCATATAGGACTTGATCACAGAGTATTTATAGTGGTTCCCTGATGCAAATATGTTGCTGTGGAATGTGGTGATCAAGGTTTAAATCCTATCTGAAACTGGTAGAGCATAAAGGTGTCAGACAGGGAGGCCAATTGGTGGCTATGTCTAGACACCACCTGGCAACATTGTGCTACAAAGTAAAACTGTTTATTTTATTTACTTACTTTATTCTTATCCCACCTTTTTCCTAATATGGGGACAATAAATGTGACACAATGTAAAGTAGAAGAATATAAATGCAAAATTGATAAACTGATTCCATATAACCCTCCGAGATCACTTTGTTCAGAAGACCAGAATCTTCTAGAAATCCCTAGTGTGAAGTCTTTCCACCTGACTTCGACAAGGCGCATGTCGCACCCCAGCCAGGTACTAGGAACAAACCAGACCAACGCCATGTTAAAACCAAAGATTCAGAGAGGCTTGAAACCTCTAAGTGAACCCCAAGCGCCCAAGGCCAAACACATCCCTCATGTTTCACAGGCCGATAAGAAAGCCTGGTGCCAGGAAGCAGCAGATCCTCCCGAGAGGCCAGGTGTTAGCACTAACAAGCTAACATTCCAATCGGACCGAGATGCGGTGGGAACGAAAAGCTTCCCAGCCGTTCCTGTGAGAGAGCTCCGACGTAGTCAGCGTATTCTAGATAAAAGCAACCGGGGCCTATAAAGATTCAGCCCAGAATGAGCTCGGGATCTCGTGCCAACGTTTTAGCTACTTGCCAAGCTTCATGGAACTTTGTCTGGGCCAGAGTAGCCTTCTTGTTTTTGGACTCTAAATCTTACCAAGCTTTGTATCAAGAAATTCCTGGATTTAGCCAATTGCGGCACCAAGATTATTGCTCATTTATTGGGCTCTTAAAGATTATTGCTTCGCTACAATTGGATGCTGGGAGCATCACTGAACTATTCTATCTTTGCCTTTTCTACCTATTTTACTTATTCTAAATAAAGCATTTAACCGCAGTTGCTGTGTGATGGTTTACTAAGGGCCCATCCAAGTTTGGGTTGCAACAGCGCAGGGCATTTTCAATCATCACCCCGGCTCTTTGGAATACATTGTCACCGGAAACGCGGGCTCTCCGAAATTTGGTCACCTTTCGGAAGGCCTGCAAGACACACTTATTCAGACAGGCCTTCAAAAGCTTGTGATTTTAGCTTGTGATTTTAGCTGTGTTTTTATTTTGCTGTTTTACTTACTATTATATGTATGTTTTGCCCATTATTTGTTTTATTGAATTGTGTTGTAAACCGCCCCGAGCCGCTGGGAGTGGCGGTGTGCAAGTCCAAATAAATAAATAAATAAATAAATAAACAATTAAATCATATGTTTTTAAAATTTAATTTTATTCACAGATATAGACAACACAGTACATTTTTTTTTAAAAAAAATTTTATTCACAGATATAGACAACACACAAATCATATGTTTTTAAAACAATAAAATATTAAAATGAATTAAAACTTTGCACCCATTAAAATTTTAAAGACGCACCAAATATCTTTGTATACAACTATATATATATATATATATATATATATATATGCGCGCTGGCATAAGCCTGCAGTTATAGTAATGTAAATCTTTAGGAGGATTCCAATCTACAGATACTGGTGGATTTAGCTTGATCCACATTGTCAACTGAAATGATCAAATTTACTGTTATCAGAATGGAAGGCAGGCGCTATTCACTTCTGAGACTTCTGCAAAGCTTGTGATTATTTTCTCAGCTCCAGAGAAATAAATACAAAAATGTGCATATTAGGGAAAATATATGAATAAAAATATGCATACTAGGAAGAATTGTGGGCAAAAAATAAACATAGATTTTTATCTGTGTTTATATGAAAAAAATGGTGTGGAAATTGTGCAAAATAGAGTGAATGCATGTAAAATTGACTTGCATCTAATGTAGACTGTTTTGTGCATTCCTAGTGCTGCTGGTCAAGCACTGATGGTATATGTATTAACAGGATCTGTAAGTGTGTTCTTAATTTAAAGCTAATATTTTTACTAGTAGGGGAAAAGACAAAGAAAACAGGAATAGCCCTATGTCTTTTCCAGTGAAATATTTGTTGTCTGTAGTAAAAGACTCCCCCCCCTCTCCTATTTCAAAGCATTCACTCACTTCTCCTTATCGATTATGGTCTATTAAGTAGTGAATTGGCTGGAAACTTCGAGAATGACTTAGTGACTTGAAAGATAAAATAGATTAAGCAAACCTCAGGGAAAAGACATCAATTTTACTGACATATAGAGGCTTTATGCTTCTTTATGTATGTGTGGCCACAGTGGCGGAGGGATAACCAACCAAGGCATGTCGGTTGCATTCTAGCTGAAGCACTTTCCTTTCAGTAAAAAGCTAATTCTGAAACCTGGGTTGTTGACTCTTTAATTGGAAAAGGCAGTTGTTAATATTTCATTTACGTCAGAGAAGCAGTTGTTCTTTTCTCTAACTCCCTCTTTGAGACCTAGATTGCCGTAGTTAACTGTGTCTGAAGAAAGCAGTCATAACTTTCACTTCTTCGTCGAGATAGTGTTTAATTATCTCAGACATTTACCATAGCCTCAAGTAAAGACTCTAGATCCAAAATATATACAGCTGGATAAGAAGAGATGATCTGCTTAAGTTTTGTTTTATAAACAAAGGCAAGGTCTATAAGAGTGTACATCAGTGGTTCCCAAACTTTTTTCGCCTACCGCCTACCGCCCCCTTCCCAGAAAAAAATTTACTCACCACCCCCCTAGAAATTACTTTCTTAAATTTTTTTAATAGCAATTAAACAGAAAGATCTATGTATTAATGCAGTGGTTCTCAACCTTTCTAATGCCATGACCCCTAAATAAGGTTCCTTGTGTTGTGGTGACCCCCAACCATATTTTCGTTGCTACTTCATAAATAATTTTGCTACTCTTACGAATTCTAATCCCCTCCCCCCTATTATTTAACATCTATGTCCGACCACTTGCTCGGCTGGTACGTAGCTTCGGGCTAAAGTGGCACCAATATGTGATGATGTTCTGGAGGTGGAGGGCCGGTCCGAATCCGTGCCCGATAATTTCCATCAATGCCTTGAGGTCATCACTGGATGGCTGCGAGCCAGTAGGTTGAGGGTGAATCCAGCTAAGACAGAGATCCAGTGGCTGGGCCGCCCGGGGGGGGGGGTCAAGACCTGGCTTCCTACCCTGGACGACGTGACATTAAGTCCGTCATCGGCAGTTAAGAGTGTTGGTGTCATTCTGGACTCTCAGCTGACAATGTAGAGTCATACCTCCGCTGTCAGCAGAGTAGCCTTTTTTTCACCTCCAGCAGGCGAGGAATCTGGCTCCCTACCTTTCCCGTTGCGACCTAGCCACAGTGGTCCAAGCCACGGTCATCTCGATATTGGACTACTGTAATGCTCTCTACGTTGGCCTTCCTTTGATGGTGATCCGGAAATTGAAGCTAGTCCAGAATGCGGCAGCTCGCCTTTTGGCTGGTGCCCCTAGGTCCAGTCACATAACACCTATCTGTTATCTGTATGTGCATTTTGTAAGTCGCCCCGAGCCACACCGGGAGTGGCGACTCACAAGCATGAAATAATAAATAAATAAACAAATAAATAATCCAAATATCTAATATGTAGGTCAAAGTGAAGGGGGTGGAGCCAAAGAAGAGGGCTTCGCAACCCCTCCTAAATGGCCAATCGTTCACCGCCCCCCAAATTCCCCTGAGCCTTCCACTGCCCCCTTGGATCACCTCACCGCCCACCAGGGGGTGGTACCGCCCACTTTGAGAATCAGTGTTATAGATCAAAGCAAATACTTTGAATGATGCCACCAGCATTCAGTGGAATTGATGCAACAGCAGAGACGTGTGTTCTCTGTAACCTGCTCCAGTGTATAAACTGGCTGTTGCTCTTTCTGAACAGTAATCCCAATGGGGTACCACCAAGTCATGTACCACTATGGCCACATCTGACCTCTCAAAGAATGCACTAATTATATTCCTAAAATGTATATAATCATATCCATATAGAATAGAATCATATAGAATCATAGAGTTGGAAGAGACCTCGTGGGCCATCCATTGTAAATGCCAACCATCTCACTGTCGAAGCTGAATGGTACCAGGGGGTGGTACTGCCCACTTTGAGAATCTGTGGTGTACGTGAATCCATCTTGTTCATAATCTCTCTACAAATACTGTAAAACAAGTTATACCATTACCTTTATTGAAAAGACTTAATTGAGGTTTTCAGGTCTTGTTAGCCCTCAATTCCGAGAGGGCATCTTCTCCAACCCCCAACCCCCTCAATCCCCTGGGCCACAAAGTAGTCTTGTTCCACTTTGCAAAATTTCCCTTTGATACCCTGAACAAAGATGGTATTTTAGGGTGTTAGACATTTCTTTTCCTATGTAGTTGTCCACCCATTTGTCTTGGTATCTTGGCTTGGAAGGCATTAAGAACCATTCCTGCTACATCCTGAAACTATCACTTGGCTTACCTTTGATCTTGATGCATTTACATCGATTTTACTTGATTCCATCAAATTGCCCTACAGCTCAAAGACCAAACTTCAAGGGAGACTAAGAGATTCTGATCAATTTACCAGCCCCTCTTCTTCATGTTGTTGTTCAGAAAATTCAGATTTTAGGGAAGGAAGCTATGAATTAGATTACAATAGCAGGGTTCAGGTGAAGTTTAACTCTTTCCTTGCATTACATTTTTGTGGAGAAAATGAACTATGAGCTATGTTACAGTTATTGAATTAAAAATGAAATGTTTATTTATTTATTTATTTATTCAATCTTGTATATCGCTCCTCCCTGCAGGCTAGGTGTTGTAAATGAGCCTCCAGTTACTAGAGATAGTAGCATGGAGGAAGGTGCTGAGGCAGTAACATCAAGCAGTAGCTCAGTTTGGGGCGTGGCTCTGGATGGTCAGGCTCCTACAGCTGGGGTAAAGAGAGTGGCTAGTGCCTCAAGCCTTGACTCAGACAGAGAACAAAGGAGAAAGATTCAGCATCTACTTAGGGAACCTTCTGAGTCTGATACATTTGAAGGGTTTCTAGGGAATGCAGAATTACAGTCAGAAGAAAGTGATACAGACCTAGATTCAGCATTGGTGCAGGAAGTGAGAGACGTATGCAATGCGGACTCGGGGGACAGCACATTTCTGGGGTTCCAGACGGATCAGGACTGGCCATCTTCTCATTCAGAAACTGAGTGGGGCCCTTTAAGCCATAATAGCTGTGGCTAGGTTGGAGATCTGGACATGGTACAACAGCTGCAGGGAATGGGAATGCTGCTGCTTTGGAGCAGGGCGGGTTCTCTGATGAATCTGATTGATAGTGCTATATAAGAAGTGAGTATTTGGCTTGACCCTCACGGTGGTCAAGGAGTTTGTTATTCTGGTTCGTGTATCCTGTGTTCCTGTATCTTGGTTCCTGGTTTCCAGATTACTCGTGAGTTATTGGGTTCTTTATCCACTTTGTTCTTTGGGAGAGCTGCTATGGCAGCTCTAGCTGATATTGGGAAAAGGTGGGGGGTTTTGGGATTGATGTCTGCTTTTTGTGTTTAGCTGCCGCCGTGTACCTCTTGACCTTCACTGTGACTGCTGTGAGTTTCCTGCTACAGAGTGTTTGGTATAGTATTACATGGGAGGGAGGAAGATGCTGTGTTTTATGAGGGGCTGTGAATTATGTGTTTCTGTATACTTAGCTCCTGTCGACTCTGGGACGTCTCCTCCTTTTCCTGTGTGTTTGTTTCCTGCCCTATGATCTCTGGACTGTTTGGACCACGCCTTATGGACATCCCTTTGACTGAACGCTGCAGGGAACGACGTCTGCTGTTTGTTTTGAGTTCTTTTCTTCTCAGCATTTTTGGTTTTGGGGTTCCCTGGGGTTATTGGGGCTTTTGTACAGCCGAAGATAGGCTATTTTTTGTTATTCCAACACCCATTTGTTGTTCAAATAAACTTTTGTTATCGTTTAACTCCTGGACTCAGCCACGGCCGTCTCTGTACCACAACACTCGGGGCGGTTTACACGACAAGTTAAAATACAAATAAAAGCACATAAAATACAAAGAAATACATAAATGCAGAGAAAACATTTGGTCAAATAAGGACATGATCATGGTATCCGGGAACTTAATTAAAGGCAAGCTTAAACAGAGTTGTTTTACATGCCCTCCGGAAAGGAACTAACTTTGTAATGGCATGAACATTGTCTGGCAATGTATTCCATAGTGCCGGGGGCACTGCGGAGAAGGCTCGTTGTCTTGTCGCAGAGAGATGACAGGAGCGGACTGATGGAACTGTCAGGAGATTTTGTTCTTCTGAGCGTAGTGATCTCGGGGGAACATACAGGGTGAGGCAGTCCCTCAGGTACACTGGCCCTAGACCATACAAGGCCTTAAAGGTCAAAACCAGCACCTTTAATACAGTCCGGTACTCGACTGGTAGCCTGTGCAATTGCTGCAAGATGGGAGTGATGTGCTCTCTCACTGCTGCTCCCACCAGTAATCGAGCGGCAGCATTTTGCACCAGCTTGAGTTTCCGGATTGTCAACAAAGGAAGGCCAATGTAGAGGGGGTTACAGTAATCTAGCCTCAAGATGACTGTCGCCTGGATTACCGTGGCCAGGTCCTCCCTGGATAGGTAAGGAGCCAGTCGCGTAGCCTGCCGCAGATGGAAAAATGCTATTCTGCTAAACGTGGAGACCTGGGTCTCCATGGATAGCAGTGGGTCCAACTGGACCCCAGACCTTTACCAAGGGTCACGGGCTTAGTTGCTCGCCATCCAGGGTAGGCAACCGGCACTCACCCATACCAGGGCGACCCAACCACAGGATCTCCGTCTTTGATGGATTCACCTTCAGCCAGCTGGAGCGTAGCCATCCAGTCACGGCTTCAAGGCATTGATGGAAACAATCGGGTACGGTGTCCGGCCTGCCGTCCATTCTCAGCACCAGCTGGGTGTCATCAGCATACTGATAACACTCCAGGCCAAAATCACAAACCAACTGGGCCAGCGGACGATATAGATGTTAAATAATGTTCTAGGGAAGCTCTTATGCAATGAATCGTTGAATGACTTATGTTGTTATCCCAATGCTATCCATCTCCCAGGCCAAAAGATGAGAGCAAACGAAATAAGGAATAATGTCAATTGTCAATTTTTTTCAGTCTTGATAAAAACCAACTCTCACCACATTCGGACAGATCAAAACTCTGCGAATTTCCATGGGATTGTCATTCCTAAGTAAGAGTGAAAAGAGTTAAAGGCCGGCATTTGCATCCCATTTCACAGTCTTCTCAATAAGCAGCCTGTGCAAAAAAAAACAACAACACAAAAACAAACAAACAAACAAACCTCACCACTTTCCCCAATGATAAGGACGTCACATCACACACACATGTCCAAAGTGATCACAGAAGGACACAACATTTTATTTTTTAAAGGATGCAAAAAAAAAACCCCTCATGCAATGCATTTACTTTTAAAAACAAGGTCAACATGATAGAATGTACATCATTATCATAATTGTTTTCATTATGCTATTTTCCACAAAAAGTCAAATATTACTTTTAAAAAATCCCTTTTGCAATCTGGACATAATCTATCCCACTGGGAATTAAAAAATGAAACTTTTCATTGTCATACAGAACAATTTACCAATATTTGTAAAATGCTTCATGTCTAAGCATGGGATAACTTGAGGTTTAGAAAACTCAAATATAAAGTAAAGCAAAACAGATTGATATCCTTCTCATTCTGAACAGAAATTGGTAAATTCTTGTGCTGTCGCCCCCTGGGGCCCTTGGAACCTGACCTTCCTGGATAAACCACACAGCAGCTGAGGTTCAACGGGTTTTATTGAACAGCAGGCAAAGAAATGTTTGGAGGCAATCTTTATAGTGCCCCCAAATAGCAGCAATCAGCAAAGTTTAGCAAGAAGGATTAATAGTCCCGTAGCAACACAGGATTCCGCTGGAAGCAGACTGGAACAAAACTGGGTTCAATTGCATAAGTAGTCTCTAGTAAATCCAAACCGGATTAAAAGCATTAAACAAGCCGGATGCAAAGAAAGTCTTTTAAAGGATCCCAGCCGCAGTAAATAGGCCGGGATGGCTTGTCTTGAAGGCAAAGAGTTCAGTGGTTAGCAAAGTCCTTTCAGAATAAATCACAGGATCTTGACAACGAGCATGAACAAGGCACAACGCTGGATCAAGACAGCCCGGTGTTGGCTGCTGGCACAAGCTTGCTGGAAGGCCCAATACGGCCTCTCTCACAGAAGCATCTCCTTAGCGCGGCGTTGGTACGAGATGCCCTCAATAGGGATCTCTGGGCAGATATAGGGTTCACTGGCTTTGATGTAAGTGCGTCGAGTGTCAGAGTTCCATGATTGATGGTTGTCTATATGTTATGCTACCTCAGTCTCTCTGGAATGCACCGCTCGTTAGCGGTGCCCATCTGGACAGAAGGGAGTCAAACCCTCGGTTCCTTTGGAGCGTTCTACTATCAGGGAGGCTGGATGGCATGGCCTTGAGCTGCCTATGTTATGCATTCATCCCTGGCTTCTCACGGGAAAGGCAGGGAGGCCCCTGACAAGGTTTGAGAGTAGAACAAGCTGGCTTGGATAGCATCTTTCTATCACCTTGGCTAAAGTCTTGCTCAAGCAAAAGTGGTGCCTGAGGCTCTTGAGGCGTGACATGTCCAAAACAAACCAATACGAGGAGTCTCGCTATATATGCACTTGCATATATATCACTCACAACTTGCAGCCGTTCAAATTTTATCTTGACAAATAGGTTTGAATACTTGAGAAAGAGCCGGGGTTGTACTTTCACACAACTTTCATTAATAGGATTTTAATAGTTTATTTTTGCATAATATCACCGTGAACCACTGGATTTATGGGGCCACAGAGATATTAAAATGAAATACTAATGGGAAAGAGTTGGGGAATGATTATCCGATGTATGTTACTGAAATATCACTGAAGGGAATCTAGGAAAGGACAATTATGGCAATATAATATCATTATCTATTATGTATCCTTCCTGCTAGGAAAAAAAATCCCAATGTGCTTGCTTTTTAATATATAGTTGCATAACCGAAACCCAGAGTGACCCTCTCTGTGTAATTTACTCCCAGACAGTTAAAGCAAGTGCATTTATAGTTTAATTCACTTGATTACAACTTTAAAGTTCAAAACATGTGCTTAAATTTCTTTGGTGTACCAGAGGATGATTTCCCTTCATTTGGTTTACATAAGAACATAAGAAGAGCCATGCTGAATCGGACCTCAGCCCATCTAGTCCAGCATTCTGTATCACACAGTGGCCCACCAGTTGTAGACGGGGATCTCGAGCAGAAGGGAGGGCAAAACCCTGACCTGCTCCCGACCCCCACAACCAGTACCCAGGGAAATCCTGCCTACCTCAACCAACTCCGAGGTGGCACTTGAATGTCCTTTTCAGTAACTACCGATACACTTGGTATCCATGAATCTGTCTAATCCTGCCTTGAAGTTGTTCAGGCTGACAGCTGTCACAACCTCTTCTGGAAGTTAGTTCCATAACCCAATGACCCTCTGGGTGAAGAAATATTTCCCTTTATTAGTCCTAATTTTCCTACCTTGGAGCTTCAGGGAGTGCCCTCTAGTCCTAGTGTTTTGTGACAAAGAAAACAGTTTTTCTTTATTCACCTTTTCTATCCCATGCATGATTTTATACACTTCGATCAAGTCACCTCTTAAACGCCGTCTTTCAAGGCTGAAAAGACCAAGGCGTTGCAACCTGGTTTCATAAGGGAGCCGCTCCATCCCTTGGATCATTCTTGTTGCCCTTTTCTGTACCTTTTCCAGTTCCGTTATATCCTTCTTAAGGTGCGGAGACCAGAATTGTACACAGTACTCCAAATGTGGCCTTACCATCGATTTGTAGAGAGGTAATACAACATTTGCTGACCTATTTTCGATTCCCTTTCTGATCATGCCTAGCATAGAATTTGCTTTTTTCACTGCTGCTGCACACTGGGTTGACATCTTCATTGAGCTGTCCACCAAGACCCCAAGATCCCTTTCCTGGTTTGTCTCGAAAAGCTTTGACCCCATCAATTTGTAGGTGTAGTTGGGGTTCTTTGCCCCGATGTGCATGACTTTACACTTGTTTAGGTTAAAATGCATTTGCCACTTTGTTGCCCATTCACTCAATTTCGAGAGATCTTTCTGGAGCTCTTTACAGTCAGTTTCATTTTTAACTACCCTGAACAATTTAGTGTCGTCTGCAAACTTTGCTACCTCAGAATTCACTCCTACATCCAGATCATTAATGAATAAATTAAAAAGTAACGGACCCAAAACTGAACCTTGGGGTACGCCACTTCTCACCTCTTTCCACCCAGAGAAATGTCCGTTTATTACCACCCTTTGTTTCCTACAGTTTAGGCAGGTTCCAATCCAGGACAAGACCTGTCCCCTGATTCCATGGCTGAAGAGCTTATTTAGGAGCCTTTGGTGAGGGACTTTGTCAAAAGCCTTTTGAAAGTCAAGGTAAACAATATCAATTGGGTCCCTTTATCTATGTGTTTATTTACACCCTCAAAGAATTCTAACAAGTTAGTAAGACATGATTTGCCTTTGCAGAAACCATGTTGATTTTCCTTCAGCAATGCCTGTTCTTCTATGTGCTTAGTAATTTTTCTTTAATAATGGTTTCCATCACTTTGCCTGGAACTGAGGTTAGACTAACTGGCCTATAATTTCCTGGATCACCCCTGGATCCTTTCTTGAAGATCGGAGTTACATTTGCCTCCCTCCAGTCCTCGGTACAGTGCCTGATCTTAGAGAAAGGTTATATATTTTGGCTAGAATTTCAGCAATTTCACACTTGAGTTCCTTAAGAACTCTGGGGTGGATGCCATCTGGCCCTGGTGATTTGTTGACATTTAGTTTAGTAAGGCATGTGAGAACATCTTCCTTGTTTATCTCTATCTGGTTTAATTCATTTAATTCCCTCCCTGAAAAAACTGACTCAGCTGCAGGCATATGTTGTCTGTCCTCCTGTGTGAAAACGGAGGCAAAGAAGTCGTTTAGCCGCTCAGCAATCTCCTTGTCTTCGCTGATTTTCCCTTTCTGACCATTGTTGTCGAGTGGCCCAACTGCTTTTCTAGTTGGGTTCCTGCTTCTGATGTACTTAAAGAAGTGTTTGTTGTTTTTTTAAATATTCTTTGCTATGTGTGCCTCAAAATCTCTTGGCTTTCCTGACTGTTACTTTGCATTTAGTTTGCCAGAGCTTGTGTTCCTTTCTGTTCTCCTCGGTAGGAAGAGCCTTCCATTTCTTAAATGAGTTTTTCTTCTTTCCAATCACATCTTTTACTTCATTTGTAAGCCATACTGGTGTCCTTTTGGACTTTCCATGCCTCTTTCTTTTTATTGGAATGCATTTTTTGTTCGGCCTGTTTTAAGGTATTTTTAAACAGTTTCCAAGCATTTTGAGGGATTTGATTTTTTTACTGCTCCTTTTAGTTTGTTCTTTACAATTTTTCTCATTTTTGTGAAATTTCCTTTGTGAAAGTTTAATGTCTCTGTGTTAGTTTTCACTGCCAGTTTGCTATCCAAACTTACGTTGAAGGTTATTGTGTTATGGTCACTGGTACCTATGGGCTCAGCTACAAGGACATCTTGAACGAGATCTTGTTCATTAGTTAGCACCAAGTCCAGGATCCCTTTCCCTGGTTGGTTCCATGACCATCTGCTCAAGGGAATAATCAGCTAGCATGTCGAGGAACCTTGTCTCTCTTTCATGCGTAGAACAAGAATTTGGCCAATCTATTCGGGATAGTTGAAGTCCCCATTATGACTAATGTATTTCTTTTTGAGGCCTGTTTAACTTCATTTTCCAGATAGCAGTCTGCCTCTGGAGTTTGGTTGGGAGGGCGATAGCAGATCCCTAATGCTAGATTAGTTTTTTGTCCTGGGACTTTTACCCACAATGTTTCTGTAGGTGAGTTTGAAATTTCTTGAAGTTCTAATTCATGAGATTCTAGCTCTTCGTTTATGTACAGGGCCACACAGCCACCGTTTTTCCCTCTCCTGTCTCTCCTGTACAGTTTATAACCTGGAATCTTTGTGTCCCATTTGTTTTCCTCCGTCCACCAGGTTTCTGTTATGCCAATAATATCAATATTTTTTTCTTGCCAAATATTCCAACTCCCTATTTTTGTTCGAAGGCTTCTAGCGTTTGCGTACAGACATTTATATTTATTTCTC
This sequence comes from Anolis apletophallus, assembly GCA_030556195.1. Taxonomy (NCBI): domain Eukaryota; kingdom Metazoa; phylum Chordata; class Lepidosauria; order Squamata; family Anolidae; genus Anolis; species Anolis apletophallus. Next base: position 2,771,114 of record JARBWK010000007.1, read on the forward strand.
TGGTGCACTTTCAACTTTGGCTGTTTGTGAGAATTTGTAGAAGGCCTACCATGTCCTACCTCTCGGCTACTACTATCTATCTTTTCTGTTGACTCAGCCATTTGTGTATGGATTTAGGTCCTCCATACTTGGCATTTCACCCTCTTGAACCGGAAGCTGCCCAGCTCCTGTCGACTTTCCCTAGGAATCAGTTTAAAAGCTGCTCTGAAATCTTTTTAATATTAGTCGCCAGCAGTCTGGTTCCATTTTCGTTCAAGTGTAACCCGTCCTTTTTTACATGTCTGGCTATCCTGAAAATGTTCCCCAGTTCCTAACAAATCTAAAACCTTCCTCTCGACACCACTGCCTCATCCACGCATTGAAGCTCCTGAGCTCTGCCTGTCTGGATGTCCCTGCGCGTGGAACAGGTAGCATTTCCGAGAATGCTACCTTTGAGGTCCTGGACTTTAATCTTCTACCTAGCAACCTAAATCTGGCTTCCAGGACCATCCACTTAGCCTTCCCAATGTCATTGGTACCAACGTGTACCACGACCACTTGCTCCATCCCAGCACTATCTACCAGCCTATCTAGATGCCTCGTAATGTCCGCGACCTTTGCACCCGGCAGGCAATTCACCATGCGGTCATCACGTCCATCACAAACCCAGCTTTCTATGTTCCGGACAATCGAATCGCCTACTACAAGAAGCCCACCTCCTACCACCCGTCGAGAAGTATCTTCGGTGCACGAAGATATGGGCACAGCCTCTGAGGAAGGGGTCCCAACTGAGGGAGCCAGTCCCTCTTCCTCAGACTGATGTTCTCCCTGCCCAAGACCCACATTTTCCAAGGCAGCTGGAGGGCTGCTCATCATGGAGTGGGATGCTCCTATTGCATCTCTGGAGATCTTATCCTCCAGCCTCACTTCCTCTCTGTGCTTCTCCAGGTCTGCTACCTTGGCTTCAAGGAAAGAAACACGTTCCCTGAGGGCCAGGAGCTCACTGCAGCGAACGCACACCCAAGACTTCTGCCCGGCAGGCAGATAGTCATACATGTGACACTCGATGCAAAACACTGGGAAACCCCCCTCCCACTACTGGCTGACTACCGCCATTTCTTATTAATATGTATTTTTGTAGATTAACTGTTTTTTTTGTGGTCTTAATTTACTTAATTTAATTGTGTACAAGTGTTTAGATATTTCTTTTCTGACTTGTTACAAGTTTATGCTCTATCGCGCGCCGATAGTTTCAAGTAGAGCTGAACCAGATAAGCCCAGTGAAACCTATATGTGTGAAATTTCGCTGTTTCTAAATTGAAATACTCCTGAATTCTCCTTTGTGAACATAAGGCCTCCTTGTAAAGTTTCTTAAACATATTTTGTGGAGGTTAGAATATAATTCGTCTTTCTAATTATAATTTGCATCAGTTTTAGTTTTACGTTTAACATTGCATTCTTTGACCTTTTTTTAAAGGTTCACATTGATTTTCTCCCCATTCCAACAAATCTCTTCCCAGTTTAGATGAGGCACATAAATTTACTTTTCATTATATGGCACATTGACACATAAACAACTTAACACAACCAACTATAATAAGAGGCAGTTGGTGAAATTTATATCAGCAGGATGGTGAATCTGTTCTGGAATTCAATCTGAAATTAAAATGAGCTAAAATCTGTCCCCTAAAAGAGATCAGGACAATCTTTTAAAATTAAGAGTTGATTCGTAACCCATTGGCATGGATCCCTCTATAGGAAGACATGTTTGAATTCCACCTCATGCTTAAATGAAGCCCATTTACCAAACTGTAAAGCAGTGGAAGTGTGGGAAATTAATTTGTTGACATCCAGGGGTGGAGCCAGACCATAATTTTCCTGGTTAGACCATGGTGTGATTGGGCATGGTTTAGTTTGCTCGTATGAGATAGTCACACTGACGGTTAAATAATGGGACATGTAATCCTCCATATCCACAGTTGCAGAGAATCAGCAGAAGATGGTTGATGGTAATTTGAGCAAACAGAAGCAAAAAGAACAAAGTTTGGCTTCTTGTAAAAATATGCATAAACTTTAATTTACAAAAATAGCTTCAAACAAACAAAAAAGCAGCAACATGCTCTTTCAATAAACAGTCCACACATTCTTCAGTAACAGGCTTCTGTGTTAACTCACACAGTATTGCAACACCCAGCATCCCTGTTACCATTTCAGCATTGTAGCAGTATAGGAATGCATTTCTCCAGGCTTCAGTATTTCAGCATTTAAATGAATTTCTCCAGCCTACAGCATTTCAGCATCACAGCAGTATATCAGCCAGGAACTTCAGCCAGCACAATAGCCAGCGTAGACAGTAAGAAACTGCAAAAGCCAAAAGCCTAACCCAATCTGTAACAAAGGAGATTTATACAAACACAGCTGACACACCCTACTGGAGTCAGGCAAACCCAGCTGCACCTATTCAGACACACCTACAGTAGTCCTAACCAGATACTAATTGGGACAGGTCCATGGTTGCCATGGTGGCCATGAAGTCCTGTGTTGCACCTGACAGAGTGGTCTTGGCATGGATATTGAAGTCCCCCAGTACAATGAGCCGTTGAGACTCCAATGCCAGGCCTGAGACCACTCCAGTTAGCTCAGGTAGGGAGACTGGAGTGCAGTGGGATGGTCGGTACACTATCCTGTCCCTGGCTATGCTTGTGTATAAGTGAAGACACAAAGTGTAAAAAACCAATACATGTAGGTCAGTAAAAATCAAATATTTTGTATTTAATTATACTATAATGTCCGGCCTACCACAGGGTAATAAGAAAGAGTGCCAAAAATAATTAGAGCCCCAATGGATAAGGTTCGAGGAGAGTCAATTCGCTCCTAAAGATATATAGCATGAAACCCAAGTGGGTATTTATAATGTTCCATATAACCAAGTGGCTCCGGGTTTTCATCAAATCAAATAGTACCCAACTGGGTATTTGTAATCTATAATATGCCCGATGGCAGGAAGAAAATCCGATGTGGTGGTGTAGGTAGGCGTAATGTGCTACAAGTTGTATTCCAAACTATATGAAGGAACGCGGAGGAAGGGCGTAGATTCCTCCGTCTGAATGCTTGAATTGGTTCACGCCGATGGATTGCAAATGCTGATATAAACCGGCCAGGAAATTCCGTTTCCCCTTTTGCAAGGCTTTTTCAAGGCGTTGAAGAAAATAAAGCGTTCCAATATCTATAAGCAATATACAGGCAGCATAAAGTAACTATGCAGTCAGGTAACACAATATAGCCTAATAATAATTAAGCATAAATCTATACATACCATATTATAGTAGAGTACATGAGCATGTCCTCATCTGAAATAGATGGGGTGACCGAAAGGTGAAGTCAAGCACGATGCACAGAGTTATATACAAAGAGTTACAGCAGAAATGTGTTAATGGAAATGGGGTCATTTAACCCGCGGGGCCATTCGGAATCAAGTTTTAGAATCCATTTACATTCAGCTTTTCTTAATTGGGTGGAGCTGTCAAGATGAACGTTGGGGGTGATTCTTTCCAACACTCGGATCTTTAAAGAGGCAGCTCTGTGTTTTTCAGTGATTGTGTATATACATTAGTTGTCATTCAGCAGGTAATGAGCAGAAAGGTTAAGTGTAGAAAAGAGCTGAACAGTCTGTGGTTCTCCAAGTATTTGGGACTCCAACTCTCAGAAGTCCCAGCCAGTTTGTCAAATTGTCAGAGATTCTCAGAGCTGAAGTCCAAAATACCTGGAGGCTGTGCTGTCCTGGTGTAGAGTATACTTCTGGAACCTAAACAAGTGTAAAGTCATGCACATCGGGGCAAAGAACCCCAACTACACCTACCAATTGATGGGGTCAAAGCTTTCCGAGACAAACCAGGAAAGGGATCTTGGGGTTTTGGTGGACAGCTCAATGAAGATGTCAATCCAGTGCGCAGCAGCAGTGAAAAAAGCAAATTCTATGCTTGGCATGATCAGAAAGGGAATCGAAAATAGGTTGGCAAATGTTGTATTGCCTCTCTACAAATCTATGGTGAGGCCACATCTGGAGTACTGTGTACAATTCTGGTCACCGCACCTCAAGAAGGAAATAACGGAACTGGAAAAGGTACAGAAAAGGGCAACAAGAATGATCCAAGGGATGGAGCAGCTCCCTTACGAAATCAGGTTGCAACGCCTTGGTCTTTTCAGCCTTGAAAGACGGCGTTTAAGAGGTGACTTGATCGAAGTGTATAAAATCATGCATGGGATAGAAAAGGTGAATAAAGAAAAACTATTTTCTCTGTCACAAAACACTAGGACTAGGGGGCACTCCCTGAAGCTCCAAGGTAGGAAAGTTAGGACTAATAAAGGGAAATATTTCTTCACCCAGAGGGTCATTGGGTTATGGAACTCACTTCCAGAGGAGGTTGTGACAGCGGTCAGCCTGGACAGCTTCAAGGCAGGATTAGACAGATTCATGGATACCAAGTGTATCGGTAGTTACTGAAAAGGACATTCAAGTGCCACCTCTGTGTTGATGGAGGCAGGCAGGATTTCCCCGGGTACTGGTTGTGGGGGGTCGGGAGCAGGTGAGGGTTTTGCCCTCCTTTCTGCTAGAGATCCCTGTGTACAACTGGTGGGCCATTGTGTGACACAGAATGCTGGACTAGATGGGCTGAGGCCCGATTCAGCATGGCTCTTCTTATGTTCTTATGTTCTTATGTTCTTATGTTCTTAACAGACTCCACCTTAAGGTAAATCTGGGAATTTCTCTATTACTCATAAACTGTGCTGTCCAAGGCTCCCCCCCCCCCCCTGTAAATGGCTGGCTGCGGAGGAACCCAAGTGCTTGGATTACTTTCAGGGCTCAGATGATTAACCCAAAAGATTTGTTTCAGGAGAATTTGTTTCAGGAAAGACATCCAGCCTCAGCTGGACCCACATCTGGTTGCTCCCCTCTTCCATCCCTTTCACACACACACACCCCCTCCAAAAAAAAGGGAAAAAACCCCAATAAGTCATAGGCTAAATAAAGTGGGCCTTACTTCAACTCATCTTTGTGTCTGGTCTCATTTGTCCATGGTTGATCATCAATACTGAATGTCCCAAACATGGTGAATTTTGTGAACGTGACATATAATCTTCTTGATCACGCAAAAATTAACATTTCTAATCACTGCCAAGTTATCATTTAGCATTTGATGACACATCTCTGAACTTTGGGATATTCAGAAAAGGTCCCTGTAATTACCAGCATTCAGACATGAATGCTGACAATTAATCATTTTTGGACACCCACTGATAGAATAAAAAAAGTAGTCAATCTTTTTTTAACATTTCTGGAACGATACTTTTTTTGGTGGGGTGGGAGGGGAGGCTAGCCTTAAAATATCCGACACTAGAAAATGAAATATTTAAAAGTTCTCATCATCACAATTCAAACAGATGGTGCTATTATAACCAAGCTGCCCAAAGAAATAAATTGGGCGGAGAAGTTCTCTAACTGTTTTTCCCCCTTTTAACACTAGATAAATATTTGTACAATTATATGCAATATATTTGATTTAACAAAAAAAAAAACCCCAAGACTGCAGAAAAGTTGTCTGCATTAGTAATTGTGTGAGTTCCTGCATGAAAAAAATAGCACTCAACTGAACAAATTTTAACATCCACGTTGCTTGATGATTAGCAGCCGAGAAAGGTTCAAAGGTACTTGGTTCAAAAGTTCCAACTTTTGTCAAGTACCAACCATGTGCAAAAGGTTCAAAGGTGACCACAGATTTCCCCATCATTGAGTAGTAAACAGCAATTGAAACAAATCAGGAACAAATACAAGAAAATACCATAAAATATAACTGTATTATTTAAAAAAAACCAGAATCACAATAGAATAGAGATTGCTAATACTCAGGAAGCAAACACCTGCCTCTACAAAAGAAAAAGAAGAAAAGAAGTCTTTGCCGCACAATGAAATAAAGGCAGGAAATGCTTATCTACATTATTCTGATTTTTCAGGATTTCATAAAAAACTAGCTGAACCCGGCCATGCATTGCTGTGGCTTTTTCTCTTTCCTGTGTCCCAGTCTATATATATGTGTGTGTATGTATGTATATATATGGATTTGTGTCTATGTGTATTTATTTATTTATTTATTTCCGGCATTTTATCCCGCTCTTCTCAACCCCCGAGGGGGGGACTCAGAGCGGCTTCCAAAAAGGCACAATTTCGATGCCAACACAGTAAAACACAATATAAAACCCCCCAAAAAGTTACACATTAAAATACATTACAATACAATTACATCAACATATCATACACATTCATTTAAGTTTAAAAAAACAAAAAACAAACAAACAAAAAAACCCAAAAAACCACAGTGTACATATGTGTGTGTATATGTGTGTGTACTTATGTATATGTGTATATGTATATGCGTGTATATGTGTGTACTTATGCATATGTGTGTTTTTGTATATGTATATGCATGTATATGTGTAGATGTGTGTAAGTACAGATGTGTGTATGTATGTGTGCATGTGTATATTTCAGTGCATGTCTATATGTGTGTATGTGTGCATGTCTATATGTACATATGTGTGTGCATGTGGCGAAAACCAACAGTAACATCGCTTCCTGCCTTTTATACTTCCTTTCTTGCCTCTCCCCCTCATCCCTCAGCTTTTCTCTTCTCTCTGTCCTCCTGCCTCTTCTCCCTCCCTTCCTTCTTTCTTTCCGTCCTTCCTGCCATCCCTCCCCTTTCTGTATCAGTTTTTGCTCCCCTCGTCTCCCTCCCTCCATTCCCTCCCTACCTTTTTCCTTCCTTTTTCTAGTCCCTTCACCAGCTTCTACCTCTTGTATTGCCTTTTATTACCTGTCTGTTTTCTGTTCCTCCTTCCTGCGTGACCTCTTTCCTTCTTTCTTTCCGTCCTTCCTTTCCTTTTTCCCTGTTTCCTTTTTTTAATTGTCTTCTTCCTTCCTTCCTTCCTTCCTTCCTTCCTTCCTTCCTTCCTTCCTTCTTTCGTTCCCTTCCTCCTTTTTGGTCTTCCTCAGCCAGCGCCGCCGCCAGCCATTCCCCTGCGACAGTGCTGGCAGATGAAGAGCTAAAAGGAGGAGGAAGGCCCGCTGTCTTCAGCGAAGCCGTGGCCTTGCTTGGTGTGGCGGCCCAGCACTACCAACATTCCGACACTCTAAACTGCCAGAGGGGGGTGGAGTGGGGGATCATGGGAGTTGTAGTCTTATGTTTTTTTTGTATTTTTGGTTGTGTTGTTTAATTTTTTTTATTTTTTGAGGTGGTAAACATACCTTGTGGGGTTTTGTGTGTATGTGGGCTGATTTGGTGTGTCTGCCTTGTGTGGTTTTGCTGTCTATAGGCTACTTAGGATGACAGTTCTCTTTATATATATAGATATTTCTCACTTTACAACACAGGTTGAAACACATGGAGCATTTGCAAGCAAAAGATGCATTTGGTCCAAGAGCTATGGTTCAATTCAATTCAATTCATTATTTCATGAGTTGCTTTCCACTAGGGTGCTCTAAGCGACTTACATAACAGGTAAAAACAACATGTACAGTATATTAAATGATTACAAATTAAAAGCTTTAAGAAAGAGCCAGGTTTGAAGAGCTTGGGTGAATGACCGTAAATCGGGCATGGCTCTTACATATGGTGGTAAGGAGTTCCATAGTGTTGGGGCAAAGATTGAAAAGGCCCTACGCCTTATGGATTCCAGGCATACTTCCTTGGGACCCGGGATATATAGAAGGCTTTCCTGGGCTGGTCTTGGCGATCTCAGGTGATGAGCATATGAGAGGCGATCCCTGAGGTATCTAGGGCCCTGATGGCTTTGAAAGTCAGGACCAGAGTCTTATAGGATCCTTTTACATATGCTAGTTATCCATAATCCCTTCTGTGGTAATGGATGAAACTTCACCCCGTTTACTTTTTAAACCATGTGGCAGGACTGCCACCAGTTATCACTGTTTTCCTTCTTTGTTAACTTACATTTGCTGCCACCATTTGTCAATGCTTGACCACTAGATGTGAGGGTCTTTGTGAACAAACGACTTCCACAGATGTTCTTGTTGAAAGTGTTTAACAGTTTATTTTACACAAATGGGCTCAAAGCTTAGGTGGTTTCACAGATACTCCGGAGAGGTACAAACTTGCTACTTTAAACAATATAACACTGGGGTTTTCCCCTGATACAGTTACACACAAGTAACTACTTAATACTGGGTTACTCTCAACCCTGGGACTGAACTCTGTCCCACACACTTGGGTTTCCTTAAATCCACACACAGAACTGAACTGCACACTGCAGCTCCTACAGACAGCTTGCAGCTTCAGCAACTGTCAATTCCTAACTAACTCTGGTCACAGCTGCTGCCCAACTGACATTCTCCAACTGTCAGATTCAAACTGAACATTCTAAAAGCCAGAGTGGCCTCTGTTGTCATGGCAACAGCCTCTGCTTACAGCTTGCTGCTACGAACACTCCACAGCTCACTCTCTGCAGCTTTCAAAGAATGTCTCCTCTAAATACACATACAAACATGTGATCAACATATAAATAACCACCTCATCACACCTTCCATCTTTAAAAACAAGTTAGACAAATTTATGAAGGATGAAGCTTTAAATGGCTATTATCATGATAATTATATATTACAATACAGATCCTATATCCATAGGTTTGGTATCTGTTGCTCCATTTATCAATGTCTGACAAAATTTGTTCTCTTAAGACATTTTCTAGCTCCTCCAAAGTGATTCTATGATATTCTTGTGCCAGATGTTCTCCCGTTCAATAGAATTCACTATTCTATCCCGTGTTGCATATCCATATGCCATCTGGGAACACATTCCCCATGGATATGGGGCTTGCATTATAACTCCAATATGAGCACAAATGTATCTCTCAATAGCCATTGCAAAGGGAGATTAATAGCAAGGTTCAATCATGTGGTTTCCCATTGTCAGACCCCAGCCTGGTTCCCTGGCCAAGCTAGACCGAAGCCATGTTGGTTCCAAGACATCAGCTAGGCCTGAGAGCACATCTCTGCAAAAGCCTCTGTGTCAACCAACGGTCAAGGGCAAGCGCAGCCTTTCCTCTTCCCAGGCCGATAAGAAGAGCTGGTACGGCAAGGCTGTGTTGTCCTCCCGGCTCCCAGGTGCAAGCGTTAATGAGCGGACATTCTTTCCCTCCTCAGAGGGCAAGGGAGGGCCAGGCCCACAGACTATCCATGGGAAAGAGTTACGACGCAGTGAGCATCTTCAAAAGAGAAACCAGGGAAAACCTATTTAAGCTGCTTCCCGGAGGCACTCGGGATCTTGCGCCAATGTTCAGCTTCCTTGCCAAGTACCACAAACTCAAGCCTGGGCCATTGGGACTTCGAGTCCTCGTACTCAAGTATTTGCCAAGCCTTTGTTACCAGAGATTTATCCAGGATTTAGCCCATTGGGTCATCAGGACTATTCTTTATTCATTGAACCTTTTTTTTTACTCTTTGGACTATTGCATTGCAATACTAGATGCTGGAAGCATCAAAGGACTCTATTTTTATCTCTTTACTTCTTTTCACTTATTCTAAATCAGGGCTGTCCAACTTCTACCAGACCTGTGGCCGGAATTCCGGTCACTGATGACCTGGGGGGCCAAAGGGTCTGCCTCCACCCCTGGCTCTGCCCTCGCCACGACCTCGCCCCCGGCTCCGCCCCCTCCCCCTCCTCCGCCCACTCCCCTCCCCTTAACATAAGGGGAGAGGGAGAGAATGGAACACAATGGGGGCATAAATAAACAATTCCATATATTTAATATTAACATAAGGGGAGCCCCTGATTCAGCCTACCTTCCCAAATGCGCAGGATCCAGGAGAAGCCGATCCACGACACAGGCCACGACCGACCGAGCCAGGCGCCGAAGAAGGTCTGTGTGGGCCGCAGGGATTCAGTAGCCGAGATTTCGGCAACAGGAGGAGTATCGCGAGACTACACGAGCCACACGGGATTTCGCTCTCAACACAGGTGTGATCTTGCGTTGAGAGCGAAATCCCATGTGGCTCGCGTAGTCTCGCGATACTTGCTCTGAAACCCGGAAGTGGGTAATTTTTTTTATTATTTTTTATTTTATTTTTCTATTTTTATTTTTTATTAAAATGCTGTGGGGGCCGGAGGAAAGGGGCTAGGGGGCCGTGTACGGCCCTGGGGCTGCCTGTTGGACAGCCCCGTTCTAAATAAAGCATTTAATCACGGCTGGTCTCAAGTGGTTTACTGAGGGATCCTTCAGGTCTCGGGTGCAACACCCATGCACACATGCATGGGAACATTTGATTCAATCCAGTAGAATGTTTATTATTACAGTTTCAATCTTATAGAAAACATTGCGATTTAAGATGCCTAACAGGTTAGAACTGCAGCCTAGCTGAATGTTTTTAGTATTAGTATTATCCTTATTTATGATGTCACTCCATGAATAGTTTCTTAAACCATCATTTCAACATGCTGCATCTGTCTAAAAGGCAAGAGAGCTAAACTCAAGTACTGAACATGAAGTGGAATAAATAATGCAGAAAAAAATATCATAATGCCAATGATGTAAATCCAAGTTGAGTATGCACTCTGACTACTAATCTGTAAACCTGTTTTTCTATGCTTGCGGGAAATATTACATAAATTTAAAATGTGCATAGGAGTTTAACCAAAATTATTACGGATATATAAGAAGTATTTATAGTACTGAAAGGAGAAAACGGATACACAAGTCTGTAGATCAGGGCTGTCCAACTGGCGGCCCCGGGGCCGGATCCGGCCCCGTAGCCTGTCGGACACGGCCCCACCTATGCCCTCAGCCGCCATTTTGATTTTTTTAAAAAAAATCGATTTTTTAAAAAAATCGATTTTTTTTAAAAAAAATGGCGGCCGGGGGAGGCGGGGGGAGGCGGGGCAGGGAGGAGGAAGAGAGCTGGCTCCTCCTCCTGCGCCCTTCCTCCTTCCCTCCCTGCACCGCGGCTCACGATTGAGTGCGGCGCGTCCGCGGGGAGGAGGAGGGGCGAAGGAGGAGGAAGTCAGCTGGCTGCTTTCTTCCTCCTTCGCCCCTCCTCCTTCCCCTCCCGCGCCGGCGCTCGGGATCGGGGCAGCAGGCGCGGGGAAAGAGGGAGAAAGGAGAAGCCAGTCAGCTGACTGGCTTCTCTCTCTCTCTTTCCCCGCGCGCGCAGGGATCCCAGGCGTCGGCGCGCGCGCGGGGAGGGAGAGAGAGAGAGAGAAGCCAGTCAGCTGACTGGCATCTCTCTCTCTCTCTCTCTCTCTCTCCCTGCGCGCCCAGGCGCCGGCGCGCGCGCGGGGAGGGAGAGAGAGAGAGAGAAGCCAGTCAGCTGACTGGCATCTCTCTCTCTCTCTCTCCCTGCGCGCCCAGGCGTCGGTGCGCACGCGGAGGAGAGAGAGAGAGAAGCCAGTCAGCTGACTGGCATCTCTCTCTCTCTCTCCCCCGCGCCCAGGCGTCGGCGCAGCGGGAGGGAGAGAGAAAGCCAGTCAGCTGACTGGCATCTCTCTCTCTCTGCGCGCCCAGGCGCGCCGGCGCGCTGCTGGGAAGGAGAGAGAGAGAGAAGCCAGTCAGCTGACTGGCATCTCTCTCTCTCTCCTCCCGCGCCCAGGCGTCGGCGCGCACGGGAAGGGAGAGAGAGAGAAGCCAGTCAGCTGACTGGCATATCTCTCTCTCTCTCTCTCTCCCTGCACGCCCAGGCGTCGGCGCGCGCGCGGGGAGGGAGAGAGAGAGAGAGAGAAGCCCGACAGCTGACTGGCCTCTCTCTCGCTCTCTCTCTCTCCCCGCGCGCCCCGGCGGCGGCGCGGCTGGAGAGAGAGAGAGAGAGAAGCCAGTCAGCTGACTGGCATCTCTCTCTCTCTCTCCCTGCGCGCCCAGGCGTCGGGCGCGCGGAGGGAGGAGAGAGAGAGAGAAGCCAGTCAGCTGACTGGCATCTCTCTCTCTCTTTCTCCCCTGCGCGCCCAGGCGCGGCGGAGGAGGGAGGAGAGAGAGAGAGAGAAGCCAGTCAGCTGACTGGCATCTCTCTCTCTCTCCTTCCCCGCGCGCCCAGGGGGCGGGGCGGGGGCGGGGCTGGGGGAGGGGCTGGGGGAGGGGCTGGGGGCAGGGCCGAACGGCCCCCCAGGTCATCAGTGACCTCAAGTCCGGCCCTTGGCCGGTTAGAAGTTGGACAGCACTGCTGTAGATAAATAAAGTAGACCAAGCAATAAGTACTGTTTGTCAGTAGCCTATGTAGTTTTCGGTTTGGCAAAGACAATTTTTTGGCTCACATTTTGTACAGTGAATTAGGGGCTTGCTATCCTTCTCTATCTTAAATGGAAAATATCCTGTCAAAGCATTTCAAACATGTAACTGAGCATCATTGTTTGCTTTTATAAGAAAGTGTAACAGAAAGATAGTCATCTTAGAACTTCTTACATAAGTGTCCATTAGGCCTGTGCAATCATGCTTCTAAATGTTTCTAAAGTACTTACAAAACTAAAATTCTCAGGGTGAACACTAGGTGGCGCTGGTATTTTGTTTATATAGTGTTGCTAAAGTTCTGGTGGTGAAATGTTCACCACCAGAACTTTAGCAACACTGTAGAAGCAAAGCACCAGTGCCACCTAGTGTTCACCCCCAGAACTTTAGCAACACTGTAGAAGCAAAGCACCAGCGCCACCTAGTGTTCACCACCAGAACTCTAGCAACACTGTAGAAGCAAAGCACCAGTGCCACCTAGTGTTCACCACCAGAACTTTAGCAACACTGTAGAAGCAAAGCACCAACGCCACCTAGTTTTCACCACCAGAACTTTAGCAACACTGTAGAAGCAAAGCACCAGTGCCACCTAGTGTTCACCACCAGAACTTTAGCAACACTGTAGAAGCAAAGCACCAGTGCCACCTAGTGTTCACCACCAGAACTTTAGCAACACTGTAGAAGCAAAGCACCAACGCCACCTAGTGTTCACCACCAGAACTTTAGCAACACTGTAGAAGCAAAGCACCAACGCCACCTAGTGTTCACCACCAGAACTTTAGCAACACTGTAGAAGCAAAGCACCAACGCCACCTAGTGTTCACCACCAGAACTTTAGCAACACTGTAGAAGCAAAGCACCAGTGCCACCTAGTGTTCACCACCAGAACTTTAGCAACACTGTAGAAGCAAAGCACCAACGCCACCTAGTGTTCACCACCAGAACCTTAGCAACACTGTAGAAGCAAAGCACCAACGCCACCTAGTGTTCACCACCAGAACTTTAGCAACACTGTAGAAGCAAAGCACCAGCGCCACCTAGTGTTCACCACCAGAACTTTAGCAACACTGTAGAAGCAAAGCACCAGTGCCACCTAGTGTTCACCACCAGAACTTTAGCAACACTGTAGAAGCAAAGCACCAGTGCCACCTAGTGTTCACCCCCAGAACTTTAGCAACACTGTAGAAGCAAAGCACCAGTGCCACCTAGTGTTCACCCCCAGAATTTTAGTTTTGTAAGTACTTTAGAAACATTTAGAAGCATGATTGCACAGGCCTAGTGTCCATGTCACATACCACATATCACATATATATATATTTCTTTTTTTAATATAATTTTGATTAAGGTTTTAAATACAAATATGATAAAAAAGAAAAGGATTAGGGGTGGAAGGAAATGGGTATCTGGGAAGGAATATAAGGGTAATAGGAAGGGTAATAGAAATGGGTGTTTCGGGTTTGGAAATACTAGGGAATCTTGGGAGGGAGGTAATAGGATGGTATAATGAGAAAAGATAGAAAAGGGGCATTTTGTTGACTTCCAAGTTCTTTCTTCACTGGTTTTCAGTTTAATTAATTGATTCGGTCCATTTTTTGTTTTAGTTTCCATAGTCGCTCCTTTCTTTCATCTCCTTCTTCTCTTCATTATTTTATCTTCTTACAATTCCAAACAGTTCTTAAGGGTTCTATCGGGTCTTCATATAATCCTTGAATAATGTCCAATCTGTTTCCTTTAATGCTTTACCCTCTGAGTCATTCAGATAAAAAGTAAGCATGTCCATATCCATTATTCTCCCATTCTTCTTTTGTTGGTATTGCTTTACATTTCCATTTTCTTGCGTAGATTATTCTTGCCGCAGTGGTCATATAGATGAATAGTTTGTCCATATCCTTATCAAGTTCTAAATCTTCATCCGTTATTCCTAGTAGGAAGTATTCTGGCTTAAATTGTATTGCAATCTGGAGAATATTTTGGATGCTATCGTGAATCGCTTTCCAATACTTTCTCACTTTTTGCCATAACACATATCAAATCATTTGAGTAATGATTTCTGTTGAAATAAATATGCTTTCTTGTCAGACATGGACACAACTGCTTCACAACTATCTACTCCTTTCAGAATCTTGACAGGATTTTGCATGCTTTCAGAATCACCCAATGCAAACAATGACCGTACATGTTTATTTCATTTTTATGTTAAAAAAGGAGCACCACAGGTATGGTTTTTGCCCTTAGACAACTGCAAGAGAAATGTAGAGAGCAGAACAAAGGGCTCTATGTAACATTTGTCGACCTCACCAAAGCCTTCGACACTATGAGCAGAAAAGGTCTGTGGCAGATCCTGGAACGTCTAGGATGTCCCCCAAAGTCCTCAAAACGATTATCCCGTTACATGAGGGCCAGCGCGGTCAAGTCAGATACGGCGATGCTCTCTCGGAGCCCTTTCTCATAACTAATGGAGTGAAACAAGGTTGTCTTCTTGCACTAATCCTATTTACAATCTCCTTCAGCATGATGCTCCAAAGGGTTACGGCAGACCTCGAAGAAGAAGACGGCATATATATACGCTATCATACTGATGGCAGCTTGTTCAACTTAAGCCGTCTGAGGGCTCGCACGAAGACTCTAAACTATCTAGTCCATGAGCTGCTTTTTGCTGACGATGCTGCCCCTGTCGCCCATTCAGAAGCAGCTCTGCAGTGCCTGACATCCTGCTTTGCAACAGCTGCAGAGCTGTTTGGGCTGGAAGTCAGCCTGAAGAAAACGGAAGTCCTCTACCAGCCCGCACCACAGGAAGAACACCATCATCTCCATGTCAGCATAGGCACATCTGTGCGTAAGTCCGTTCAGCAGTTCACCTCCCTGGGAAGAATCATCTCTTCAGACGCCAAGATTGACAAAGAGAGAGATCACAGATTATCAAAGGCATAGAGTGCATTTGGAAGGCTTCACAAAAGAGTCTGGAGCAACAAGCACCTGAGGCAGAGCACCAAAATCAGTGTGTACAGAGCTAGCATACTGTCTATTCTCCTCTATGGGTCTGAAACATGGGTCACCCTTCGCCAACACCTACGACTCCTTGAACGCTTTCATCACTGCTGTCTTCACACAATCCTAAATATACACTGAACCGACTATGTGATGAATGTTGTTGTCCTTGAGCAAGCAGGGATTACCAGCATTTATTTATTTATTTATTTATTTATTTATTAGTTTGATTTATTAGTCGCCCTTTCCCGTAGGCCATGCTATTGAGAACACAGGTGCGCTGGGCAGGGCACGTCTCTAGGATGGAGGACCACCGCCTCCCAAAGATACTACTGTATGGTGAACTCGCCACAGGTCAGCGCAAGAGAGGCGCCCCCAAAAAGAGATATAAGGACTCCCTGAAACAACATCTCAGGCTCGGCCAGATTGATCACCAACAATGGTCCACCCTGGCCTCACATCGGGAGGCATGGAGACGCACTATCCACAATGCTGCGGCCTCTTTCGAGAAGACACGCCGAACGGGTCTCGAAGAGAAACGACAATGCAGAAAGAACCGCAACTTGGAAATAACATCACCCAAGGAGACTTTCTGCTGTGCTTTCTGCAACTGAACTTGCCTATCTCAGATTGGCCTTTTTAGTCATCAACGCGCTTGTAAAAAGCGTGGGATGAGTCCTTCCTAAGAATCTTCGTTCGCGAAGTAATGCCAAGAGCAGTTAAAAGAAAAACAGTGGATTTCCACTAACAATATTACCTCTCCTTCTGCCAGATTTTTTTTCCTTTACTTCAGAGAGAAGCCTGGCAAATGCAAGATTAATTCTGTTGTTTCCAAGCTTCAGTTCAAAACCGCCTTCTGGAATGAGTGATTTAGCACTCTGTTACTTCAAAATATGAGAAGCTGGTTTCAGTTTGTGTTTTCTCAGGAAATAATCTGAGAATTTGGTAGATTGTTACTCTTTTCAAGAAACATCAGACATTTTAGAGCCTTAAAACATTAAGAAAATGGCTTAAAATGGGGTATAAAACGACAAAACCAAAAAGGGTATTAAAATATTTCAAATAATAGTTAATTGAATCCAGAGATGTGAAATCTGTGGCTGTGAGTGGTCACTTGAAGTGCTAGTCATTAAGAGATTTATTGTTCATTCCTGGCACCCAAAAAATATATACATCAACTCTCTGGCTTTGGTTGGAATGGTCCAAAAAACCGTCTGTCATCCTATTTTAAAGCTGTTTTTTAAGATGGCCAATTTTTTCTTTCCTCTTCTCACTTACTTGAACATCTTACTTCAGTTGCAGCAAATACAGCTCAAAATACTTCAGATAGAGGAAGCTGGTAGGAAAGGGGGAAAATAATATTACTTCCTCCAGGAAGTTGAAGCAAATGCAAAATGCTGCGGCCTTTCCTAGCTTCTGACTTCCTCCCTAATATCTTTTGCTTTCTGAGTTGCAGTCATATGTTGCTTGGTCACACATGTCCCGGCTTGTAGCTGTGAAATTATGGAAAGATTGCAAGATGCTTTGAGTTGAAAAAGAAAATAGAGGTACTTCCTCAATCCCCTAGTACAGGGCTGTCCAACTTCTACCGGCCCAAGGGTCGGAATTCCGGTCACTGATCACCTGGGGGGCCACTCTGCCCCACCCCCGGCCACGCCCCCGGCCACGGCACGCCCCCTTCTCTTCCGTTTTTGCTCCCTTCTGAGGCTGGCGTGACGCTTTGGGGAGGGTGGGGGGACTCCCCATGGCTCTGCCCTCCCTCTCAAAGCATCACGCCAGCGTCAGAAGCGGAGAATCTGCCACTTCTGAGGCTGGCGTGACCTTTGGGAGAAAGGGCATAGCCACGGGGGACTCCCCATGGCTCCGCCCTCCCTCCCAAAGCGTCGCACCAGCCTCAGAAGCAGGCGAAACCACACGCATGCGCCCTTTTCTTTGGAAATTTTTTTTCTGAATTTTTTAAATTTAATTTGCAGGGGGTAGGAGGGCCACATCCGAGGGGCTGGCGGGCCATGTGCGGCCCGTGGGCCGCCTGTACAGTGTTTCCCAACCTTTTTTGAGCCACGGCACACTTTTTACATTTGCAAAATCCTGGGGCACACCATCAACCAAAATGACACAAAATGACACTCTAACACAGTCATACATATAGTTAATATGTTTTTAAAATGTATTTATAGACTCAGTGTTAAACCTGGGCCTGTTTCGATGAACACAACATAGATGTCCCGGCAGGAATGGCAGAAAGACACACACTTCCCACACAGAACCCCCATAACCAAGAGAAAATGCTATAAGAGTTTGGTGGGCATTGGCCTTGAGTTTGGGAGTTGTAGTTCACCTATATCCAGAGAGCACCGTGGACTGAAACAGTGTTGGATGAGGACCAAACTTGGCATGAATACTCAATATGCCCAAATATGAACACAGATGGAGTTCACAAAATCCAAAATGAAACAAAGAATATTTCTAATGTTTTCCTTATAGAAACCTAACCTAGGCATTGCCAGGTGCCAAAGCTAATATATAAAAAAGCAAAACAGACATCTTGGGCATAGCGAGAGGGAGGGGGAAAGGGGGAGAGAAGGAGTATCTTACCTTCAACATCACTTTACTTCCAGCATGCCAGAATAGACACTTTTGCAATTGAGACATTGTGGGACTGGGAACTATTGGTGGGTTTTTCCTATTAATAACTATGGATGGGAGAATCATAGGGAAGTGAAAGGCAGACTAGCAGTTGGATGTACACAGAGTTATGTGATAGGGACTGTCACCAAAGTTGATGGTCCAATGGCACTGCCAGTTTGCCTACCATTTATTTATTTATTTATTAATTAATTTATTTATTTATGTATGTATTTATTTATGTATTTATTTATTTATGTATTTATGTATTTATGTATTTATGTATTTATTTATTTAGGGGTTTATTAACCGTCCATCCCAAATGGCTCTGGGTGATTTACAGTAAAACAGACAGCTAAGTACCTAAACATCTAAAAGCATCTAAAAACAATTAACATCTAAAATTATCTAAAAGCCATTAACAATCTAACAGTTCTCAGCCGAACGCCCTCTCAAACAGCCATGTTTTACAAGCCATGCAAATGATCACGGGTGGCTCTGATGTAAGGAGGGAGGGCGTTCCAAAGTGATGGGGCGATCACCGAAAAAGCTCTACGCCGGGTTGATGTCAGGTGAGCTTCCTTAGGGCCTGGGACCTGTAATAGATTCTGATGGTCTGATTGAGGTGATCTCTAGGGCCAACACGGAGAGAGGCATTTCTGTAGGTATGCCGGCCCTTGACCATGCAAGGCCTTACAGGTTAGAACCAGCACCTTGTGAGTAATACGGAACTCAACCGGAAGCCAGCGCAGTCGGTATAGAACAGGTGTCATATCGTTCCTCACTGGTGTTCCTGTGCGGAGTCTGGCCACCGCATTCTGTACCAGTCAAAGTCTCCAGGTCACTGACAAGGGAAGGCCAACATAAAGGGCATTACAGTAGTCAATTCTTGAAGTTACTGTGGCATGAACCACTGTGGCCAGGTCATCCCCGGAGAGGAAGGGTGGCAGCCGTCTAGCCTGCTGAAGATGGGAAAAGGCCAACTTAATGACGGCGGAGACCTGGGCCTCCATTGTCAATAATGAGTCAAAAATGACACCAAGGCTTTTGACGGTGATAGCTGGAGAGAGAGGTTCACCGTCTATGGTGGGCAACCTAACCTCATCTAATCCAGGACGACCCAGTCACAAGATCTCCGTCTTTGCTGGATTCACCCTCAGTCTACTGGAACGCAGCCAACTTGTTACGTCCTCAAGGCAAGATGTGAAGTTATTGGGAACTGAGTCGGTCCATCTGTAGAAGGAGCTGGGTGTCATCGGCATATTGATAACACTCCAGCTCATAACTCCGAACTAGCTGAGCTACCTTGTGCGATAAAGTCCTACAACTGTTTCATACATTTCATCCAATTCATTTCGGCGGTGGCCAGGGGAGCATTTGCACAGTTAAAACTTGTGCACCAGCTGTGCCCATACCTTGGGAGGTCTGACTTGGCCACGGTAGTCCATGCTCTGGTTACATCCCGTATAGATTACTGCAACATTCCCTACATGGAGCTGCCTTTGAAGACTGTTCAGAAGCTTCAACTGGTCCAAAGGACAGCAGCCAGGTTGATAACAGGAGCGGCACTCAGGGAGCGCACAACCCCTCTGTTGCGCCAGCTCCACTGGCTACCAGTTTGCTACTGGGCAGAATTCAAAGTGCTGGCATTAGCCTTTAAAGCCCTAAACGGTTCTGGTCCAACTTATATGTCGGAACGCATCTCTCCCTATGAACCATCGAGATGTTGAAGATAATCTGGAGAGGCCCTGCTCTCGGTCCCACCTGCTTCACAGGCATGATTGGTGGGGACGAGAGACAGTGCCTTTCCAGTGGTGGCCCCTCGGCTTTGGAACGCCCTTCCTAGTGACATCAGATCAGCCCCCTCCCTCCTGACATTTTGCAAGAAGGTCAAGACCTGGCTGTTTGATCAGGCATTTGCAGATGTAGTATTATTACTGAACTGAGACCTAAGGAACGACGACGAAATTGGAAATCGACTTAATAACGAGTCGCTGAGATTTGTGTTAATTTTAATTGCTTAATTGTATATTATATGATTGTGTTAGTAACTGTTGATGTATTTATCTGGAATAATGTGTAGATGGGGTGGTTGCTGAAAAGGAGGATACAAAAAGAACTGGTAAATACCAAGGAGTAGTAATCAACTATGGATTTATAAAGATAGTAACTAAATATCAAGGCCCAAATGGAAATCACTGAATTCGCAGTGAGTGAATAAGCATCAAAGAAAATAACAACCGCACGCGAAACAAACATAGATTCCAATAAATAATTAATCGTCCACAGGATCGAAGTCCATGTCCAGTGTCCAAAGAATGAGTGGCATGTAGAGAGTCCGAAGTCGCGGGTCTAGGAAGATAACCAAATGGGCATATTTGTAATCCAAGTGGAAATGGAAAAGGTGTTCCACGAGACACTCAAATCGAGTGTATTTGTAATCCCGGCACCAGGCTCCAAAGGGTGCGTTGGCCGATGAGGAGTCAATTGAACGCTGGATCCGCCTCTCGTTTCAACCCCAAATGGGTCTTTTTCATGGCCGCAATCGCTATGGACCCAACAGTAGAATACAGGTAGACATGGCTGGAAAGACTTAAAGGTAATGAAATGGATAAGTATCTGTAAGGACTCACCTGCCTTAAGCAGGGCCAAGGCCTGCTTAGAAGGGGTTTAGAAGTCCTGTTTTGGTTGTGCTGGCATCCATCTTGGAGAGGTGGCTGCAGCCAGCAACCATTAAGGGAAGGAAGCCAGAGCAAGGGGGTGTGGCCTTGCAGGCTTGTGCCTAGCTACAGTGTAGAGGCTGTGATTGGCTAGAGTAGAAGGGGAGGAGTTGGAGCTGGCAGAGTAGAAGTCCTGTCAGAGAAAGTTTCAGTCTGGAGTTTGGAGTTTAGAACGAGGCTGTGCAGACGCACATCTCCAGCCTCTGCTGTTTAGAGTCAGGCTGTAGATTCGGCATCTACGCCTGAGGCAGTCTTGAGCAAGGTTTCTGGGGGAGTATCACCAGAGCCTTGGCAATAGAGACTGATAGTCTGTCCTAAGCATTCACCACGAGGAAAAGGCTGGACTAGTGGGAGTCACGACTCAGTTCTGACCGCCCTTAGGGCCAGTAGTCATTCTAGTGGGAACACTTGTTGGAAGAGTGCCATTTAGAACTGTTCTTGTGATAGGCAGTTGGTTTACCTGGTCATCTCTGGAGATAGAGTGACAGGTAGTTGGACTCTTAGACTGTGTGGGTTACGAGTAACCCAGTAGAAGCTAGACTCAGGGAACGATCTATGGGATTAGATGTTCCAGAACTTTAGAACAACCATCTAGTGGAACTATTAGTTGGGAGTTGGGAGACAAGTCCTAGTACTGTCTGTGGAACTGAACGTACCATCTGAAGAAGTAAAATAGCCTTTTAATTAAGTAACCTCTACGCTCTAGCACATATATATTATCTTGTAACCATCACGCTGTTCTGAAGTTTATCATTGCTGTAACCGTACGCTAGTTGCCTCTCAGTAGAACCAATATGATCTGTGCTTATTTGATAGCCTCGTTGTAGTTAATAAATACTTTTATTTTTAACTTTTAAAGAAGCCTCAGTCATCTTTCGGTCTCCTCAGTGTACATTCTTGGTGGTGGGTTGTTTTAAGGGCCAAACGCTACAGACACTTCATTTTAATTTGAGTTTAATTGTAAAGTAAATCCTAATGACCCATTAGGTTGGTGGCAGACTACCGGGAGTGTCAAATTAGTCAATTTTGGTGACCGAGATCATCACAGTATCCATGTAATGGTATGTAGATACAGAAATTAAACACAGGTGTTGGATAAGTATCCATGTGTGTGAATGTAAGTACAGAAATTAAACACAGGTATTGGAATCATAGGTATCCTAAACAAGCAACGAAGTCATATCCATATAGTAGAAAATTGTGTCACAATCCATGTATATGAGAATTAATATAACAACGAAATCGCATAAACGAGCAACAATATAATAGTACTAGCTGTACCCGGCACGTGTTGCTGTGCCCTATTTTGGAGATGTGAGGAAGTCTGAGTATGTAAGGGTTGGAGTTGTTGTTAGTTATGGTGTTGTTGGGGTCATGGCTGTGTTGTTGTGGGTTTATTTTGGTGGGTGGGATGTTGGAGTCCTGTGGAGTTGTTGTTGTGTGGTGTTGCTGGCTTTCTGCATAGCTTGTGGATATACAATGTGTTTTGTCTTTCCGTCTGCTGTGTTGATGTAGAGGTTGATGCGTGTGTGGGTGGGGTACTTTGGAAGTGAGTGGAGGTACTTGAAATCCCATTATCCATGGTGTGTCCTCCTCTAATCTGCAGTCGGATGGAGTGTGGGTCATGGGGTGCATTGTTTGCCAAGTTTGGTCTTTATCGGTCTTGGTTCTTGGACACAGTGGTCTGTGGGGAATGATGGGTTTTGAAGTACTACAAATCCCATTATCCATGGAGGTACTTCAAGTCCCATAATCCATGGTCCACCCTCCTCCAAACTGTAGTAGAATGTAGCGTGGGTCATAGAGGCTCTGTGTGCCAAGGTAGGTTACTGTAAATTCAGGCCATACACAATGTCCCATGAGCTGAGGCCTAGTCAAGAACAGCAAGTTAATGAAGCCTTACTGTCAATTCAGGCCATACACAATGTCCAATGAGCTGAGGGCTAGTCGGGAGAATCAAGTTAATGAAGCCTTACTGTCAATTCAGAGCGTAAACAGCATTCCATTAAGTGAGGCCTAGTCAGGGAAATTAAGTTAATGAAGCCTTACTGTCAATTTTGGGCATGGTCTGTGATTTGTAGGGGTGTAAATTTTCTGTGGGAAGTGAATTGGGTGTTTGTGTTTGTGCCTCAGGCCTTTGCCTTATCCTCCTCTGACAGTTTATTATGGGTCGGAATGTTCATGTTGGCTGGCCAGTACAGGAGTTATGCAAATCTGCCCTTATTGGCAGCCAATCATGTTGTCAGAATGTAGAAGCTGGGAGAGTCATTGGCAGCCCCGGAGGATGCTGGGAAATATAGTTTTTAACTCGTTGTTTTGGGGGGCTTTTAGGTTTCGGGGGGGAGTTTCTTTGCTACAAACCTACCTTGTCTGAGGCCTATTTCTGTTGGCAAGTTTGGTGTCTCTGCGTTGTAAGGTTTCTCTGTTTGGGACGGTCGTTCCATGATGACTCTTCCTTTATATATATAGATAAACATATAAAAGTATAAGCATATAAAGCGGTAAGAGACGCCTACCACACAGTCCTTGCCATGTGTACACCGCCTCGAGTCGCCTTCGGGCTGGGAAGGGCGGTATAGAAGTAGAGTAAATAAATAAATTTTGAACAATTTGTATTGTCCTTTTTCCAAGTCATAATGCCAGACAAATGCCAGACTATGCTTTGTCCAGTTTCACCATTATTCACATTTTATATTGCTTTTATTTGTATGGATGCAAAAGGTAGCTAGGCTTCAGGATTATCTGGCTCAAAATGGAATCAAGAAAGAAGTGTATCTGTGAAAAGCTTTTAAGGCACTGAAAGTACTTTGGGACATCTAATGATGAAGGATTGCTTTGCTAGTGATAGTGATACACTGGTTGAACACCTTTGAGACTTATAAGGAATGTGTTATGCTTATATCAGCCTGGCCTGCTTCATAATGATGAAACATTGCAGGTGCATGCTTTGGCAGTGTATACCGTCCCACAGGCACTTCTGTCATATACAACTTGATCATTCCTTCTCCTTACCAGTACCATCCCATGACCGAAATTATATGGATAAGGTGTTAGAAATAGCTCATATAGAGGAGTATGATTAATGAAGAGAAAATATACCATGACTCACTTCCAAACACATGTTTGTTTGTGTGCTTTTTTTAAAAAACAAAGTCTTTCTAAATTCTCATAAACAAAAGCCCATTGCCTGCCAAAGTTTGGTTGATTAATTTCCCCCTCAAATGGAGAAA
>JARBWK010000007.1:2795031-2855089 GCA_030556195.1 Anolis apletophallus
CGGTCGAGCACCAGATCACCTTCAAGGTGATGGTGTTAATTTTCAAGGCCTTGTATCTGGGGCCGCTGTATCTGAGGGACCGCCTCCTCCCCTACCAACCCCAGAGGTCACTTTGTTCTGAACAAATGAACCTCCTTGAAGTACCGACCTTCAAAGCAATCCATCTCACATCGACCCGGCACAGAGCCTTTTCTGTAGTGGTACCGTCAATATGGAACACTCTTCCAAGCAATGTACGGGCCATGCAGGACCTTCTCTCCTTCCAGAAGGCCTGCAAGGCTCACCTTTTCCGGCTAGCCTTTGATCGCTAGACTGGAAATATTTCTTTAAGCTAGTTTAATATGTTTGCTTTTACCTCTGTGTGTTTTTACTTAACTGTAAGCCGCTCCGAGCCCTCGGGGATTGGCGGCGTACAACGCCAAATAAGAAATAAATAAATAAATAAACTTCAGATAACGTAAACAAAGAAACGGGTTCAAAAATGCCAATGAACCATGAGAATGGGATGCACATAGCTTTAGCAATGGCTTTGTTTGAAGCCAGTTTATAGATTCCCATAAAATTCAATGAACGCTGCTGAGAAAGTAAACTCAGTATTGCTTTATGGATAGCATGTGTCCGTAAGCCACAACACCAGGAACCATACTTCTCAAAAATAGTGATAATATATTTCATAACAAAGAGTCCCGAGCTAAGATACATCGACATATGATAGTAAGCATATATATATATATATATATATATATATGTGTGTGTGTGTGTGTGTGTGTGTGTGTGTGTGTGTGTGTATGTATTAGGCATGGTTTAGAACCCAAAAATAGGAAATCGGAAATCTAATGGGGGGGGGGGGATTTTTTTTTGCATTGTAAAAACATATTAACTATATGTATTACTGTGTTAGAGTGTCATTTTTTGTCATTTTGGTTGGTGGCGTGCCCCAGGATTTTGCAAATGTAAAAAGTGTGCCGCGGCTCAAAAAAGGTTGGGAAACACTGGCTTAGAGTAATTTCTACAGTACATTTACTTCGTGTGTATAGCATGTGTCATTGTAAGATCTCTCCCCCCCCCCCCGCCCACACACATACGTGCCCACGTGTGCCTAAAGTGCTCCTTCTTCCTTTGTAAGCCAGTACAAATTCAGGCCCTTCTTTTCAAACACGAATTTATTGGGAATTGAGTCCTGAGCACTGTCAAAGCAATGAATTGGAACAGACAGTCATTAAGCCGGGCCCGCATTTATATTACATTATCTCCTGGAGATGAGAAGTGTTAGACGGAACATGCAGGTGGTTGATCTTAACTGTGGTGGTGACGCATACAAATACGAAAGAACTCATGCAGACATAGCTGAATCCATTAAAGGAAAATCATATATATCTATATCTATCTATCTATCTATCTATCTATCTATCTATTAGGCATGGTTTAGAACCCAAAAATAGGAAATCGAAAATCTAATAGGGGGTTGATTAGTAAAAGAAAGACTTACAAAAATTTCCCAAAAATTTCTAAAATGTAACTTAATTACTAACGAAATTCGTTAGTAGTTCGTATGCCAGCGCATGCGCATTCCAGATGGTTTTGGCCTACAACTCCCAGAAATCCTAACAGCTGGTAAATTGGCTGGGATTTCTGGGAGTTGTAGGCCAAAACTTGAATAAATCACACTGAATTCTAGATGGGACTCTCCAAATAGGAAGGAGGGAGGGAAGGAGGGAGGGAGGGAGGGGGTATTCTATTCTTGGAAGCAGCAAAAGAAAAGGAGGAGGAGCCCCCCCCCTGGCTCCTCGCTGCCTCTCTCTCTCACCCCGATCCCGAGGGAGCGAGGGCCCAAGTTTGCCCAGGCTGGTCATATACCTACATTCCATGCACATGCAATAAGACAGCAGTGATAACAATGGGTATAAGAAGAGGTAAAATTCAAACCGAAGTATTCTGACTGGTCCCTCCTCATGCGGTGCAAACGGGCTCTTCTCTGTGAGCCCGGGAAAAGCCAGCGTTTTCTGCTTGGGTGCACACACATACATATTCTTTGGGGGGGGGGGGATTTGCTGCAGAATCTTCTCTATGAGCCCTGGATTCTGCAGCAATCCCCCCCCCCCCCTCAAGAATATGTATGTGTGTGCTCCCAAGCAGCAAACGCTGGCTTTTCCTGGCTAATTTCCCGGGCTAATAAGAGAAGAGCCCGTTTGCACCGCATGAGGAGGGACCAGTCAGAATACTTCGGTTTGAATTTTACCTCTTGTTATTGTTATTACTGCTGTATTATTGCATGTGCATGGAATGTAGGTATGACCAGTTGGATTACTTATAATATTAGGCCCTTACAGTAGCATTCATTCTATGATACATTAGGTTGGTTTCTCACCCCAATACTCTTTGATGCTTTAGATCCTGGCAGGCAGGAGGCAGGGAAGCCTGGAAAAATGTAAACAGAGAGGTTTACTCAGAAGTAAATCCACAAAGGAGGGCCCTTCATCCAAAGTGCCCTCCTTTGCAGATTTACTTCTGAGTAATCCTCTCTGTTTACATTTTTTCCGGGCTTCCAGCCGAAAGAAGGAGCGAGTTTAGGGCTTGCCTTGCCATAATACTTATTGGCAAGGGAGGCGGGAGGGTGGTGAGAGAGAAGGAGGGTCCCCCCTTACAACCTAATAACGACACTTAAGAAAATCCTGGCCCCCGAAGTTCAAAAAGGAAAGT
The DNA here is from genome assembly GCA_030556195.1 of Anolis apletophallus. Classification (NCBI taxonomy): domain Eukaryota; kingdom Metazoa; phylum Chordata; class Lepidosauria; order Squamata; family Anolidae; genus Anolis; species Anolis apletophallus. The sequence goes on from JARBWK010000007.1 coordinate 2,797,732, forward strand.
CCACTTCCTGGTTGGCGTTCCAGGTGCGGAAATACTCAAAAGTAGGATTTCTTACGAATTTCTTACGAATCATTTCATTTTCATAACTTTTTTCTCATGCCTAATATATATATATATACTAATGACTGGCTCTGAGGAATTGTTACTTCTCTGTTGTACACAGACAAATGCTATGAGTCAGACTTGTACAATGTTGGATTTTTGTATAATTCTAGTGGTAAAAACTAGAAGTATTAAGTTAGCCTCCACATCTAATAAATATTTCATCCATTGTCATGTTATCCATTCCTTGGTCTTTCTCTTTTTCCTCCAGTGTCACCATTCTCCTTGTTGACCGAAGAGACCTTTATCGTTCTCTCTTGCCCCTTATTCTTCTGTCTTCTTTGTTCTCTACATTGTCATTTCTGAAATCATGTCATTTCTCTTGCTGTTCCCTTGCAAACATCTCTATGTTCTTCCCTGTCCCTTTGACTCAAATTCTGGTCTACGTTTTGATTATCTACAGCTTTCCCTTCTCGCGGAATCATCTGTTCTGCATCAACTGTTGTTATTTTGTCCCTGTCGAAAAAGCTCCCTTTTCTCAGATTCTGTCATCCTCTGACTTTGTTGTGTGCCTTCACAAGTCATTTTTAAGACTTGTTTTCCTGGTAAGTTTGTTTTTCAGAGCAGGAATTGCTTTGCTTTGCTCTGAGACCGACAGAGAATGAATAGCCTAAGGTCAACCTGTAGATTTCCATGGCTGAGCAGAAATGTGAACTCTGGTCTCCAAAGTCATAGTCCAGTGCTCAAGTCAAGCTGACTTTCCACATTATCCCAATTCATTTATTCTTTATTTTTCTTTCCCTTCTTTGTATTTTTCCTTCTCATTGTCTACCCTAGATTCCAGGTTTTTGGGGGGAAAGCTCTCTGGAGATCTGCATATCTGTAACTATTTGTGCAGCACTTTAGGCGCACATGGGCACGTATGTGTGTGTGTGTGTGGGGGAGAGATCTTACAATGACACATGCTATACACATGAAGTAAATGTACTGTAGAAATTACTCTAAGCAGTGTTTCCCAACCTTTTTTGAGCTGCAGCACACTTTTTACATTTGCAAAATCCTGGGGCACACCACCAACCAAAATGACACAAAATGACACTCTAACACAGTCATACATAGAGTTAATATGTTTTTAAAATGCATTTATACACTCAGTGTGAAACCTGGGCCTGTTTCGGTGAACTCAACATAGATATCCTGGAAGGAATGGCAGAAAGACACAAACTTCCCACACATAACCAAGAGAAAATGCTGTAAGAGTTTGGTGGGCATTGACCTTGAGTTTTGGAGTTGTAGTTCACCTATACCCAGAGAGCACTGTGGACTCAAACAATGTTGGATCAGGACCAAACTTGGCATGAATACTCAATATGCCCAACTATGAACATTAATGTTACTGATGTATGGATAACAAAAAGCAAGGACATTTAATCCTTATAATTTCTTCCAACTCTATGATTCTATTATTCTAATATACACACTTTCATGTTCTACTTTTTAGTGATATGTTTTTTGTGTGAGGTAACTACTTTAACATCAGTGTCATGTCATGTATAGATGTCAGACCCCAGGCTCATGAAAAATTGATCTGGGGGCCCATCAAAATCCAGATACCAAAAACAGAATGGGGTTTAACTGAATTGAACACCCCTAATACCACTATACAACACAATAAGGTACAGGCTACAGCTTGCTTATTTGTTGTAAATGTAAATTTTGTTTAGAACGAGTTGGACAACTGTACTTGAGGAGCTGTACCTCAGGAGGAATGCCCCTTCTGTATGCTTGAAGCTGTGAAGGAAGCACAAAATCATTGTCCACTCACCTGAAAGAGGGGGAGGAATGAAGGATTCAATTGGCCTGTTCTTGTCCAAAAATTCTTGTTGAATTCTTGGCTTTTATTCGCGATTGAAGATTCAGGAAGGATTCATCCACACTTTCTACAAGCGCGTTGATGATTCAGAGGTTGGATGTGTCCTTCGAGCCTGTGCAATGGATTTTTCAGGTGGAGCACAGCATGCACAGAACTGGCCTGTTGCAACCTAGACCTGGAGGATCCCTCAGTAAACCACCACGAAGCAGCCGTGATTAAATGCTTTATTTAGAATAGGTAGAAAAAGGAAAGAGATAAATCTATAGTCCACTGATGCTCCCAGCATCCAAGTATTGCAAGGCAATAGTTCTAATAGAGTTCAAAGACCCACTAGCTGAAGCAATAGTCTTGAACCCCAATGGGCTAAAATCCGGGATAAGTCCTTGGCAAACGATGGCTTGGCTGAATACTTGAGTCCATGACGGGGAGGCTCTGTGGCCTGGTCCTGAACTTGAGTTCTGTGGAGCTTGGCAAGGAAAGCTGAACGTTGGCACAAGACCCCGAGTGCCAACGGGAACCAACTTAAATAGGTCCCCCATTGTTTTGGCCTCGGAGGCGTTGACTTCGGCGCAACTCTTTCTCAGGAACAGTTTGTGGGCCTGACTTTCCCAAGCCTCCCGAGGAAGGCAAATATGTCAGCTCGTTAGCGGCTGCACCTGGAGAAGAGGGAGGAAGCGAGGCTTTGCCTTCCCAGCGCTTCTTATCAGTTTGGGAAGAAAGAAGGCTGCGTCTGGCCTTGACTGCTGGCTGACTCAGAGGCCTCTGCAAAGGTTTCTTCTCAGACTTGGTTGGTGACTGGGATTTAACATGGCTTCTATCTGGCTTGGCTATGGAGTCAGGCTGGGGCATGACATGGCCTCACCCTTAAACCAAAGGTTCATCTGCCGGGGCCTAGCAAGCTGGGACAGTGGCAGCAAGGTCCTCAGGTCATAGGTTTGGTTCGAGTTTCCTTCTCTAGATGATTGACCTTGCAGGGTTAAATGAGCACCATCTGCCCGGGTTTGAAATCAGAATTTTCCTTCTCTTAGGATGGTTGCCAAAAGGCTAGAGAGCCCATCCTACCCATTGACGCTCTTTGTCGGACTCTTCGGTTCTGACCTGTCTGGCATGGGAGGCCCTACCGGTGGCTATTATGCCACCGCCAGCATAGCTCACAACTTCATTTGGGTACGCAAGCCTCGCCCTCGCAACAAGGGGGCACCAATGGAGAGGTTGTTGAATTGCTCTTTAAATAATGATACCGAGGTTAAGATTAATGCAGTTACAATTTGTTGCTTTCCCCATTATACCCCAAGTATATCTTTATTTTCTAGGCAAGTTTAATTTTTATATCTCTTGTTGTGTGCCTTCACATTGACTCTGGATGCAAACAATATCCTAGAGTTCTATTGGGAAGATTTACTCCAAGTAGGTTTGCCATTGCCAAGGTCCATTATTGAATTTTCATGGATGGAGGGGGGAATTCTGAGAAATCCCCTCTCGACCGTGGAGTACCCCAAGGTGCTATTCTATCGCCAATGCTGTTTAACATCTATGTCCAACCTCTCGCCAAGCTAGTCCAGAGATTTGGATTCGAATGTTTCCAATACGCCGATGACACCCGGCTTCTCCTAAAACTAGAACCTGGAACAACCTCAGTACCAGATAACTTCACCCGGTGTCTTGGAGCGGAACCAAGATGGCTACGTGCCCATAAATTGAAAGTAAATCTAGCAAAAACCGAAATCTTGTGGCCTGGCCGCCCATCAGAATTGGTTGGTCTATTACCATCTTTTGAAGGGGAGCCATTAGCCCCACCCCCCACTGTGAAGAGTCTGGGTGTTATCCTGGATTCCCAAATGACGATGGGAGCCCAGATTGCCTCCACTAGTCGAAGGGCCTTCTTTCATCTACGCCAAGCGAGGCAGTTGGCGCCTTATTTACCAACAGCTACGGTAATCCATGCCACGGTTACGTCGAGGCTGGATTACTGCAATGCTTTGTATGTGGGCTTACCTCGAGCAGCAATTCGCAAGATCCAAATTGTGCAAAATGCAGCTGCTAGACTCCTCACAAAAACATCAATGAGGTGTCATATAACGCCGTCTCTGCAGTGCTTGCATTGGCTTCCGGTTGAACACAGAGTCCTCTATAAGACCCTAGTCCTAGCATTCAAGGCCTTTCGAGGTCAGGGTGCTCCATATCTAAGAGACCGTTTAATGCCACTCCACCACCAGAGACTGCCACGGTCAGCTCATGAGAATCTCCTCTATGTCCCTGGCCCTGGAGAGGTCAGTTTGGAGTCCACAAGACAGAGATCCTTCTCAATCGCAGCCCCAGTCTTGTGGAACTCCCTCCCCCTAATCCAATGACTGATCAACACCAAACCTGGCACACAAAGCCCTCATGACCCACTCTACATCCTGCTGCAGTTTGGAGGAGGGCAGACCATGGATGATAGGACTTGAAGTACCTCTACTCACTTCCCAAGTCCACTGCGACCCTTATCCAATTACTGATCGAGACCAAACTTGGCACACATAACCCCCATGACTACCTTCACGTCCTGGTGAGGTTCGGGGGAGGACTGACAATGGATGATGGGATTTGTAGTACTTTCAAACCTCTCTGTTCCCACAGACCACTGCGGCCCCCAACAAACACCCAAAAAGACCACACTTGGCACATAGAGCCCCAGTGACCCACTCTACATCCTGCTGAAGTTTGGAGGATGGCACTCCTGATCTACATACATTTTTAGGGGCACTTAAGGCATGGCTCTTCAGAAGAGCCTATGATGGTTAGTAACAAGCGGTGGCTATGGAACCTGTTAATTTTATTGTGTAAGTCGCCCAGAGCACCTTTGGTGGAGGGCGACTCATAAGAAATAAAGTTAGTTAGTTAGAATTCACACCCTGTTCTCCCAGAGTACTAGTTCTACAGTTAAATCACTATATCCTGCTGGCTGTCTCCAAACTTTAATTTTTCTGTCTGTTACTTGAATATTCCATGAATGTGGCATAAATTTAGGGATTTGTTACTCCTTTACTTATCCCATGCTGTAGTTCCCCCAGTTCTACTATATAGCTTCAAGTATAAGTCTAGAATTTTTGTCAAAAAATCAACCCAAGAAACCTGAGTCAACGTATTCATGGGTCAAAATGAGGAATGTATCTTTTTAACAAAAAACGACCCACCTGCTTCTCTGAGTACAATGGCAAAAGGAAGGAACTTTGTGCATTCCGAGAGAACCTAAAAGATTAACTTTCCTGCTACTCTCTCTCTCTCTCTCTCTCTCTCTCTCTCTCTCTCTCTCGCTCTCTCTGCTGTGTCACCACTTTTGGCTGTTTTGAATGTCTGAGCAGGGGAATGGCAGTGGTCAGGGATGGAATAATAAATAAGCATTGACTTATCTGTGAATCATATCAAAATTCACAATTTTGTCCCCAAAACCTGCTCTTGACTTACACATGAGGTTGATTTATATATTATGGTACTGTGGGATATAAAAATGAAGGATGTTCCCTGCCAGAGAAATTGGAAGTGGCAGCAATGGAATTAAATGAGACTAACTTGGGTATAATTGGTTGTCTATTAATAGCGTAGGGACTTATTCTAGCTCCCATGCTGTATAGCTGAGGAGAAGCCTCCCCGGAGCAATACTATGGGGCCAAGCGGGTTGTATGTATGTATATGCCACCAGTAATGAGGATACCAAACTACGTCAGTCCAATAATGTGTGGCATTTCAAAAGAGAAATAGATAGCATGAAATCTGCAAGGATTTTGAAGGAGCAAGCAGTACTGGTGGCCATCTCGGATGGCATCCGCCGTCAATTAGACAAGGGAGGTTCAGTAGTTCTGGTGCTGCTCGATCTCACCGCTGCCTTTGATACAGTGGACCACGATCTGCTGATTCAACAACTAGCTGTCATGGGAATTCAAGGATCAGCCATAACTTGGCTCAACTCGTTCTTGCGAGGACGCAGTCAATGAGTAGAATGGCTAGGCCAAACATCTGAAAAATCTCTCCTTGAGTGTGGAGTACCCCAAGGCGCCATATTGTCACCTATGCTGTTCAATATCTATGTCCGGCCTCTTGCCGGACTAGTCCAGAGCTTTGGGCTGGAATGTTACCAGTATGCCGACGACACTCAGCTCCTCCTAAAGCTGGAACCTGGAGCAACCTCGGTGCCTGACAACTTTGCCCAGTGCCTGGGAGCAGTGACGAGATGGCTGCGGGCCCACAAACTGAAGGTAAATCCAGCAAAGACTGAAATTCTTTGGCCGGGCCGCCCATCAGAACTAGTCAACCCACTGCCACCCTTCGAAGGGGAACCGCTGACTCCATCTTCCACTGTGAAGAGCCTCGGTGTCATCCTGGACTCTAAAATGACGATGGAGGCCCAGATCGCCTCCACGAGCAAAAGGGCCTTCTTCCACCTACGAAGGAGTAAGCAGAGAAGGGTTTCTTGGAAGATATTCAAGGTTTAATGTTCAATTCACCCACCTCCTTTCCGCCTGTCCCGCACCATTTGTTTGCATACTACAAGTGATTTACACATTGATATACAAGTACTTGGGACCTTTTTGGTTGGAAAGTGATTTACAACAGCATGCATTCCACTTACTCCATTATTTGAACTTTGATATATGTGAATTGAACATTAAACCTTGAATATCTTCCAAGAAACCCTTCTCTGCTTACTCCTTTGACGCTTTCCAAGAACACCCTACGCTTTTTTTTGGAACTCCCTTCTTCTACCTACGTCAAGCGAGGCAACTGGCGCCCTACCTACCAACAGAGGCGCTGGCCACGGTGATTCATGCCACGGTTACATCAAGGCTGGACTATTGCAACGCTTTATACGTGGGTCTACCTCGGTCAGTAACTCGCAAGCTCCAGAGTGCGTAGAGCGCTGCCGCCAGGCTCCTCACGAAAACACCTATGAGGTGTCACATAACGCCATCCTTACAGCATTTGCACTGGCTGCCGTTCGAGTACAGAGTCCTTTATAAGGCCCTGACCCTGACACTTAAGGCCTTGCGGGGCCAGGGTCCTACATACCCTAAAGACCGTCTGATACCACCTATCCATCCAAGAGCACCACGGCCAGCCTACGAGAACCTTCTCTGTGTCCCGGGTCTGAGAGAGGGTCATTTGGAGTCCACGAGACAGAGATCTTTTTCTGTTGTGGCCCCTGTCCTGTGGAACTCTCTGCCGCCAGACCAAAGAGCCATTTTCGACCTGCCTTCATTTCTGGCAGCACTTAAGACATGGCTATTTAGAAGAGCATATGCATAAGTGACAATCAGTGACCTGGAACCTGTCTACTCCCATATTTTAACATTTTAATATTTTAATATTTTAGTATTTTAGTATTGTAGATGTCTAACTGTGTAAGTCGCCCGGAGCACATTTGTGGAGGGCGACTCATAAATAATAAAATTAGTTAGTTAGTTAGTTAGTTAGTTAGTTAGTACATGGGAGCTCAGACCCACTGCTGACCAATCAGGATTGAGTCCAGACAGAGAAAAATGAGAATAGTTTAGGGAAAGTGTGTTGTTAATTCCTAGCTTTGCAGCTGTTTCATAAGTGACTGACAAAGCAGATGAATAGAAGGATGATGCCATCTATATATATAAAATCCGAGTGGTCGTGGGATGTCGTATATGCACGGCCAAACCATAACCCCCCCAAACACAAATCCCACGACACACATTCCCCCAGACCACGAGGTACAGACATAACACAAAAAACCCACCTCACTAACTTGCAACCCCCCCAAAAACAGCCCCCAAAACCGCCCATTGACTCCCGTTCTGCGCGGCCCGCGAGCGCTACAGAGGGGGAGCACAACTGCGCATGCGCACAGCGACCCCCCACCAAAACCCCCAACCCATCCCGTCACCCTCTCTCCCCACTCACCGGGACCTTTGCAGCCACACCGGCGACGCAATAATCACCTCCTCGCCATCCTCGCTCTTCACCACACGTCCCGGTCCCAAAACAGCTCTAGGCCGCAGCACTACACTTCCCAGAAACCTCCGCATAAACCGAAGTGGCCATGCCGGGTTTCTGGGAAGTGTAGTCCAAAAGCACCCAGCACAAAAAGGGCGGGGCGTCACGACGCGCTGCCCATGCGCGCCAGGACGAAAGGCAGAGCCGGAGATCGGCGCTCCGCCCTCCGCCGTTTCCCCTGCGTTTGCGGCGGCCGCGCCAGAAAGAAGGTAAGCTCCCGAGCTTACCTTCTTTCAGGCGCGCGACCACAAACGCTGGGACACGGCGGAGGGCGGTGCCGATCTCGACCCCTGCCTTCCGCCCCTCCGCGTGCCCCCCACGGTTGCGGCGTCCGCGCCAGAAAGAACGTAAGCTCCGGCCCTTACCTTGCTTCAGGAGCGGCCGCCGCAACCGCGGGAACACTAAGGGAGGTAATGAGACAGAGAGGGGAGGCCTGAGAGAGAAGGGGGAAGAAAGAGAGGGGGAGGAATGACCCTGAGAGAGACAGGGCAGGACAGAGAGAGGGGTAAAGTCACACCGAAAGAAAGAGGGGGGAAAAGGGGGAAATCAGGCAACGAGAGAGAGAGGGGGGAGAGAGAGAGACGGGAAAGTGAAACAGAGAGGGGAGGGACAGAGACAACGGGGAAACAGACAGAGAGAGGGGGAGTACATACACACATACATACAGAAACACATACATACACATACATACAGACACACAGACACATACATACTCAGAGAGACAGGGGGAGTGTACATACACACATACATACAGAAATACATACATACACATACATACAGACACACAGACACATACATACTCAGAGAGACAGGGGGGAGTGTACATACACACATACATACAGAAACACATACATACACATACATACAGACACACAGACACATACATACTCAGAGAGACAGGGGGGAGTGTACATACACACATACATACAGAACTACATACATACACATACATACAGACACACAGACACATACATACTCAGAGAGACAGGGGGGAGTCTACATACACACATACATACAGAACTACATACATACACATACATACAGACACACAGACACATACATACTCAGAGAGACAGGGGGAGTCTACATACACACATACAAACAGAAATACATACATACACATACATACAGACACACAGACACATACATACTCAGAGAGACAGGGGGGAGTCTACATACACACATACATACAGAACTACATACATACACATACATACAGACACACAGACACATACATACTCAGAGAGACAGGGGGAGTCTACATACACACATACAAACAGAAATACATACATACACATACATACAGACACACAGACACATACATACTCAGAGAGACAGGGGGAGTGTACATACACACATACATACAGAACTACATACATACACATACATACAGACACACAGACACATACATACTCAGAGAGACAGGGGGGGAGTGTACATACACACATACATACAGAAATACATACATACACATACATACAGACACACAGACACATACATACTCAGAGAGACAGGGGGAGTGTACATACACACATACATACAGAAACACATACATACACATACATACAGACACACAGACACATACATACTCAGAGAGACAGGGGGAGTGTACATACACACATACATACAGAACTACATACATACACATACATACAGACACACAGACAAATACATACACACATACATACATACACATACATACATACACACACATACATACACATACACACACAACTACATAAATACACATACATACACACACATATATAAACACAGACACACACACATCCACACCCATACATACACATACATACACACACACAAACACACACATACATACACACACACACATACAAACACACATACACATATATACAAACACAAAACACATTGTCCAATCATTTCCAACCCTAACATAACCACACTTCCACACATCTCCTAAATAGGGCACAGCAACGCGTGCCGGGTTCAGCTAGTGGTTGATATAAGCAGGAAGGGAGCTAAAGATATACATTTCCTAGCCTGGTGGGTCCTGGCAGCCCAAGACAAAATAGATGGGAGCCTTCTATTTTGTTTTTACTTGCCTGATGATCTGAGCAGAAGTTTGGGTCAGCTGTGGCGTCCAGGGCCCAAAAGGGGGCTTTGAATGGATGGACGAATTCTATAGGGCCCTGAGGTTCGCGTTCTAGCTTTCCCTTAAAGAGAACCTGGAGAGTCTATGAGCAATGAGTTCAGGACTCAGAAAAGGTGAACTCAAACAAGGTTTATTTGTTTTCAATCAGTAAAACCGATGGTCTAAAAGGCTTGCTGGCTGGTTGTTAGAAAAGGTCCTTTGAAAAAAGGGGTTGCATCCACTTGCCAATCGCAGAGTGAAAATGCCTCTACTTGATTCCAGGTCCTTTGATTGCTCCAAATGGTCCTCCGACACACGAAGTTCTGAGGTCCCCTGAAATTGCAGTCTATGGGTAGGGTTGCCATATGTCCCTTATTCTAAGGGACGTCCCTTATTTCGCCCCAAATTTCATGTCCCTTATTTTCAGCTCCTATCCCTTATTTTCAGCTCCTGTATTGACGGAACAGGTGGCAACAGGAGCCGAGGCTGGGCCAGTACATATACACACATACTTCCTTCCTCCTCCCCCCCCACCATCCTGCTACCCCTTTTGGCTTCTCCCGTTTCCTCTCGCCTCCCCACGAGTAGCTGGGAATTGTAGTCCAAGGCTGCCTCCTCCTGATTGATAAGTGTGCGCAGCCCTTTTGGGCGGGACTCTATTTCCCAAGAGCCCTCGCTCCTGGGGGGAGGAGGAGGAGGAAAAGGAAGAGAGAGAAGAGGGCCTGCCGGTCTTCATGGCGCTGCCAGTGAGGGAGCTGCAGGTGCGGTGCAGGGAGATGCAGGTCCACATGGAGCTGCTGATCATGGAGACCCAGAGCCAGATCTGCTGCGCCATCGCCCACCTCGACCGCGGGGCCGCCTTTACTGTTGACCGCTGGGAGAGGAAGGAAGGTGACTCCCTGCCAGGCACACAAATCACTGCCACACCGGGGGTGAGGGGCGGGTGGTGCTCTCTGGAGGGCTTTTGAGCCGGACGGGCATCTGGCGGGAGGGCTTGGGTTGTGCCTCTTTGCAGAATGGCCCAAGTATTGCCCTGAATGCATGCGGAAGGAGGCTTCTGTTAGACCCCAGTCTAAAGATCAGTCAACAGTGTGATGCTGCAGCTGAAAAAGCCAAGGCTGCATCAAAAGGAGTATAGTTGGGGTTGCCTAACATTTGATTTTCCAGTTTTTATGAAGTGTCCCTTATTTTTGTGAAAAATCCTGTATTTTTAGGTAAATGTTCCTTATTTCTTATATCAAAAAGTGGCAACCCTATCTATGGGTGAAGGCTGGCCTTCCTATCACTGTAATTCTGGCTTGAGAGCGCAGGTGGAAAGCTATACGTGGACAAAGATGCATTGTCTAAGCGAGCTTCAGATTTCCGCGTGCTTCGTCCATGAGTTCTTCCTTGGAATGGAGGCAGAAAGGAAAACTTACCTCCCAGCAAAACTCAGAAAGGGGAGGAGTTCAGGGTGATGATGTCAGGTCTGGAGCCAAAACACAGTCTTCCTCCCACACAAACCACACACAAGTTCGCAAAATGCAAAAACATAAGAATTGGGTTGCAAGCATGCAACACTAACACCTCAAACAATGCAAACAGCCCTCTAGGGGGTGTCACAACAGCTCAGAGCCCAGTTCATCTGAGGGAACGAACAACTCAGACAGGCAGGTAGCTGGGGGAGGGGGGCTTGGGGGGCTTCAGCCCCCCCCCCCCCAATTCTCAGTGTGGTCCGTGATAATGCCTTACTGGTACATTATTTAAATTGTTGTGTGTATTCATATCATGATCTGATCACCATGCTCAATATATCCCATATGCATGGGGGCAGGGTCATAGCTGGGGGGGGAGGGGGCTTGAGGGGCTTCAGCCCCCCCCCCCCAATTATCAGTGTGGTCCATGAGAATGCCTTACTGGTACAATATTTAAACTGTTATGTGTATTCATATCATGATCTGATCACCATGCTCAATATATCCCATTTGCATGGGGGTATAGGGATCATGATACAAAAGGTTTGGTAGGGTAGACCCTCTCTCACTCAGACTCAGCCCCCCCCCCCCCCGAATTAAAATCCTGCCTATGGCCCTGAACTCAGGGGAACTTTAGTTAAGAAGGGATTTCAAAAGCGCAGTCATTTTAATTGCAATCTGCAAAATCAGATCTAGCTCTATCATCTCTCTTCCTCAACTTAATGATCTCCAGCTGTATTTGACTACAACACTGCAGTAATGGACACAACCCTCTCAACCTCACAGCTATCTAGAGAATTAATCATATTTTACCCCTGCTGTAAGGAAACCTGTGGTGTTCCAGCCTAGCAGTGTGATGTCCCAGCCTAGTGGTCAGGGACGGGCACCAGTGGTGCCAGTGGATCAGGGCCAGGATGGGGAGGATGAATGGCCAGATGGGGACATTTCTGCAAATGGGGATTTGTCTTGGGATAATGACTGGCTACATTGGTATTGGCCCGAGGAAGGGGTTAATGAGTATTCAATGGAAGTCAGTTTCGAGACAGCTAGCGAGAACTCCAGTAACCTTGACTCTCTTGGGAACTTGACTCCCTTGCCAGCTGAGCTCCCGGGAAATAGGGAGGAAGTTTTCTCAGCAAGATATTAGTCCACCTGGGCCTGCTAACGAGTTGTTGGATTTTCATAGAAGGGCCAGTATCAGATCCTCCCGGAGAGATTGGAATTTGCATTGGGGAGTTCAGTGTTCCCACAGAAAATAGATTCCTTTAAGAGACTGGCCCGGGAAAGACCTCACCAGAGCTGAAGCTACGTTTGGCTTGGATTGTTCATGCTTAAGTTCCCAGGTTCAAGTTGGCTGCAGGAGCGGGTTTGCCCTGCTGAGCTACGTTCCCGTTTGACCGTTGCCACGGTTTGCTTTGGACTCTACGTTCCTGTTTCGGCCGCCGGAACGGCTTGTCATGGTTTTGGATTTGCTTTCCATGGGATCTACTCCAGTTTAAAGACTTTACAAGTTTTACCTTTGGACTTACTTTTTGCATTACTTCTTTCATCCTATGGACTATTCTTATTCTAAATAAAAGCATTTTACAGAGTTTGCTTGTGTGTGTGGTCTAGGGGGGTACGCTCTAGGTCTGAGGAGCAACAGAACCATGGGTTGTTGTTTTGTTGGACACTGATGTGGCTAATGTTTTCTTGAGTAAGTCCCTTGATTGCTCCATCACTTTTCCACGCCACTTAGACTAAAGCTGATCCCATTCTACTTGAAATTCTGAATGCATGAGAGATTGTCAGACATGATTTTCCACCTTATTCCCATGGCTCTATTTTCCCTCCACTAGTCTCTATATCACAATATTCTAACAATAAATATCACGGTTTTGTTTTAATAGAGGTGATGTTAAAATAAATTGCAGATTAATAATTTGTCGCCACAATTTTTGACAAATGAGGTGCATGAGTGAACAGATATGATTACATTTTACTAATTTAACATTCCATCAAATGCAAGCCATAATCCTAATACAGATGTATTAGAAAAGGGTGAGATAAATTCTGGATGCAGACAAAAAACCAAACAGCTATTTTAAAATAAAGGAAGCCATTAATATGATATGTGATTGTAAGAAAATATAGACGAGGCAGGTTCTTACTACTTCATTCTTACTCATTCTTACTTTTTAAAAAAACATAACAAGCTTATTTAGTCATATACCTGTATGCTAAAAGTGCTGTAGTAGAGCTTCTGAGTAACGTTGCAAGCAGGAGTAATGTTGCACATGCTGCAAACACTGAAAACAGGGGTGTGGTCATTAGGAGAGGCAAACGGGTTACTCGGGACCAGGGATCGGTTGATGAGCAACAAAGGAAGAGGATTCGGCAGATACTTACAGAGCCTACAGATGAGGAATCATTTGAGGGCTTTTCTGGGGATGAGGGGTCTGACGCTGAGTTTGTGGGGATGGGGATTTGGGGGATGGGTCTGGCAGCATGGACTGGACTAAAGTGAGGGAAGTGCAAGATATCTGTGAAGAACCCACAAGCAGTGATACTTTTGTGGGGTTTTCTAGGGATGAGGCTTGGGGTTCAGAGGATTCAACTGCATCTTGGGGAGAGTTAAGTCTTGACAGGAGATGGAGGGATTGGAGAGGGAGGCAAACAGCTTGACATGAAGCTGTGGGTACAGGTGCGGAAGTTAATGAGGGGGTATTGGCTAATTCAAGCTCTGATGAGGATGTGTAGCATTGTTGTTTTTATTGAATTTGCTGTTGTAATCCGCCCCGAGCCTGCAGGGAGGAGCGGAATATAAAATCGAATAAATAAATAAATAAATAAAAAGGAGGGCTGAAGTTGGCAGCACTTTGCAGGTAGCAAGGTGTTGCTAGTGCCCATGTTGTGTGTGTCTTGCTGTGATTCTTGATTCCTGTGGATGCTCTCCCTGGACATGAGTTTGGACCCTACAATATTATCATGGACTTTGGTATAGTATGGGCTGGGTTGGAGGGAGGTTTTCCTTGGGTGGTGTTTGTGCTGTTTCCCCCTTGTATTAGCTGCTGCTGCTGCTGCCCATTCCGTGTTTGGCATGGTTTGCTGTTCTCCATTCTGAAGTGAGTTTGGCTTCTGCATATTTCCATACAGCAGGGTACAGTATGGCTGGGGGTTTGGGAGGTTGGGATTTTTGTGGGCTACTTTGTGGGCTACTTTGTGTATTGCTCTCCATGCATTAGCTCCTGCTATCCACTATGTATTGACCTGGAATGTTACTTGACATCGCTGATCTCTCCTGCCCTCGATTTATTTATTTATTTTATTTATTTATTTTTATTTGTTGGTCGCCCCTTCCGATAGGCTCAGGGCGACTTACATATGCTAAAGCTATAAAGAAAGTATAAAAACAACACACATTAAAATTACACAGGTTAAAATTATACTAACATATACATATCAGGATAACCCTGATTTGGTCTGGATCTGCTTCTGCTGCCCTACTCTGCTAACGTCAGAAGCTACGCTTTGGCTACTTCCCGCAGGATGACCCTGGACTTCGACTTGACGCTTCTACGCTCTTTGTGCCCTCTTTTGAAGATTGTGTGTTTACGTGCCTTTTTTCCTGCCCATCCTGCTTTATCCGCAGTTTCTAGTTTTTTGACCAGTTTGGTCTTTGTTTGGTGTTTTTGCTGCCACTGCACTGAAGTTTTAAGTGTCTTGGTATTTTCTGTTATTTTGTGAATAAACTCTACTTAATTACTAGGCATGAGAAAAAAGTTATGAAAATCAAAAGAAATCGTAAGTGATTCGTATGTAATGGGACTTTCTAGTTTATACGCATCACGGCAGCTAACCAGGAAGTAGACTTTCTTTTACGGTCCTTGAGGCCAACAATTTGCGTTATGATCGTAATAAATTCTTAATTATTGTACTACGTACTCACTTCTCCCTGTCTTCTCCCCCTCATTTCCTTCCCGCCTTCATTCAGCTTCTTCT
The DNA here is from genome assembly GCA_030556195.1 of Anolis apletophallus. Taxonomy (NCBI): domain Eukaryota; kingdom Metazoa; phylum Chordata; class Lepidosauria; order Squamata; family Anolidae; genus Anolis; species Anolis apletophallus. The sequence continues at coordinate 2,813,195 of JARBWK010000007.1, forward strand.
TTTTCCCGCATTTCTATGGGGAACTGGAAGTGATGCTGCTGCTAGGCAATGCATTCTGAAAAGTGTAGTCCTCCACGCTTCTCCCCCCCTTCTCTTCCCCGTTGCTTTGTCTTGCCCCATCGCAGGGGCCAACTTCACACACACGCGCGCTTCTCCTCCTCTCTCTCCCTGCACTCTCTCAGATGCTTCTCTGCCCCCTCCTCGTTCCTGCTGGCTTCTCCCCCCTCCCTTCTCTTCCCCGTTGCTCTGTCTTGCCCCATCGCACGGGCCAACTTCAGCCCTCCAGGTAGGTGTTTTGGACTTCAACTCCCACCATTCCTCACAGCCTCAGGCCTCTTCCTTTTCCTCTCAGCCTGGGCAAACTTGGGCCCTCGCTCCCTCAGGATCGGGGTGAGAGAGAGGCAGCGAGGAGCGAGGGGGGGGCTCCTCCTTTTTTTGCTGCTTCCAAGAATAGAATACCCCCTCCCTCTCTCCTTCCTATTTGGAGAGTCCCATCTAGAATTCAGTGTGATTTATTCAAGTTTTGGCCTACAACTCCCAGAAATCCCAGCCAATTTACCAGCTGTTAGGATTTCTGGGGTTGTAGGCCAAACTCATCTGGAATGCGCATGCGCTGGCATACGAACTACTAACGATTTCGTTAGTAATTAAGTTACATTTTAGAAATTTTTGGAAATGTTTTGTAAGTCTTTCTTTTACTAATCAAAAAAATCCCCCATTTGATTTTAGAATCGCCATTTTTGGGTTCAAAACCATGCCTATTAATTACTATTGGTCTTGCCCTTTAAGGCGTCTGTGTTGCGACAAAATGTCAGCCCCTCTTCCTTTTTCCTTCCATTTTCCCCAGCGTCATTCGCTTCTCCAAAGTATTCTGCTTTCTCATTATGTGGCCAGAGTACTTCACCTTTGCCTCTAATATCCTTGCCTCCAGTGAGTAGTCAGGTTTTATTTCCTGGAGTATATACAGTGGTTAGATCTTCTTGCAATCCAAGGCACACTCAGAATTTTCCTCCAAAACCACAGTTCAAAAGTGTCTATCTTCCTTCGCCCAGTCTTTCTTGTGGTCAAGCTCTTGCATCCATAGATTTCTATGGGGAATACCACTGCTTTTAACTATGTGGATCTTTGTTGCCAGTCTTCTAGCCTAGATCCTATTATTAACTCCAGCTAGAACATTGAGGCAATGGGAATGACCAAGGTATTCACTCCATTAAAAAAACCATTTTGGGGTCTTATCAAGTTAGAACTAATGAATAGACCATAAAGAATGTTTTAATCTTTAATATATCACAAGATTTTACTGGTTTGGTGCAAGAGATACTTTCTTGGCAAGTGAAAAATGCACAGTAGCTATAGTTACTCCATGGGCATGTGTCTCTAAGCATTATCTCCATTTAATTTTATTTATTTATTATTTAAATTTGTGAGTCGCCATTCCCAGGTGGCTCGGGGCAACTTACACCAAAATTCAGGATTACAAACAGAATAAAAACACCATAAAATACATAAAAACACAGTAAAATACAATAAGTACGATACACAGCAAGCCGGTGCACAGGTGTGTGTAACTACATCGGAATACACAACGCAAGGAGGTGGAGTAGCCTACAAATCTCAGCATTAATACCCAAAAGCCTGCCGAAACAGGAGGGTTTTGCACACCTTCCGGAACGCCACTAAGTCCGTAAGGGCACGGACTCCGGGAGGCAGTGCGTCCCACAGGGTGGGAGCAATTATTGAGAAGGCCCTCTGTCTTGTGGCTGTCAGATGGTATGTTTTAACGCTGGGCACCTCTAGAAGTTGACCCACCTATGAACGTAGTGGCCTAGTGGGACAGTATGGTACTCTGGCCCCAGACCGTTCAACACCTTAAAGGTCAGTACCAACACTTTGAAGGTGATCCGGTGTTCCACTGGTAACCAGTGCAGCTCCCGCAAGACAGGTGTTATGTGGCTGGTCGTCACGACGCCAGCCAACAGTCTAGCTGCCGCATTCTGGACCTGCTTCAGTTTTCAGATCACCGACAAAGGAAGGCCAACGTAGAGAGAGTTACAGTAGTCCAGCCTTGAGATGACCGTGGCTTGTAGGGTTGCCATATGAATAAGGGACAGGCACCTAAAAATAGGGAAATTTTCACAAAAATAAGGAACACTTCACAAAAACTGTCAGTGGAAAATATACTGTATTTGAAAACAGAGATGGAAAGGATATTTGAAAATATTCAAAAAAAATGGTCCAAAATACTTTTAAAGACCTTACAAAAAGAATAATCATGGGCTTCAGCAGGCCCGGATCAGGCCCTTTTGGCACCCTAGGCCAAAGGCTCAGCCCCGCCTCGACTCCGCCCCACCCCCGGCTCCTCGCCGGCGCGAGAAGGAGGAGAAAGGAAAGTCCCACCCCCGAAGCCGATGTGGGGCCTCCCCACGGCTCCTCCCTCCCTCCCTCCCTCCTAAAGCCACCATGCCGGCCTGAGAAGCGGCCAAAATTGCCCTTTTCAGGCTGGCATGACGGCTTCAGGAGGAGGGAGGAGCCGTGGTGAGGCCCCGCATCAGCTCCGGCGGTGGGGCTTTCCTTCCTCCTCCTCATGCTGGTGAGGAGGCGGGGGCGGAGCTGGGGGTGGGGTGGAACTGAGGGTGGAACTGAGGGTGCGGGCAGAGCCGAGGGGAGCAGAGCAAAGAGGGGGGCGCGGCCGTGGATGGCGCTTACGCGCCAGCCCTTTAAAAATTGGATTTTTGGGGATTTTTTTTACTTTGGGGGGGTCCAGACCTGCTGCCCCCCCCCCCAAGGTGCCGCCCTAGGCCATGGCCTAGGGTGGCCTTATGGGTAATCCAGGCCTGGACTTCAGTTATTCTGAGCAAAAATTGCATATGTTTCTTTTTTGGGGGATTTTTTTACTGGGGGGGTCCAGACCTGCTGCCCCCCCCCCCAAGGTGCCGCCCTAGGCCATGGCCTAGGGTGGCCTTATGGGTAATCCGGGCCTGGACTTCAGTTATTCTGAGCAAAAATTGCATATGTTTCTTTTTGGGGGGATTTTTTTTACTTTGTGGGGGGGTCCAGACCTGCTGCCCCCCAAGGCTGCTGCCCTAGGCCATGGCGTAGGGTGGCTTTAGGGGCAATCCGGGCCTGGACTTCAGTTATTCTGAGCAAAAATTGCATATGTTTCTTTTTTTGGGATTTTTTTACTTTGGGGGGATCCAGACCTGCTGCCCCCCCCCCCCCCCAAGGTGCCGCCCTAGGCCATGGCCTAGGGTGGCCTTATGGGTAATCCGGGCCTGGACTTCAGTTATTCTGAGCAAAAATTGCATATGTTTCTTTTTTGGGGATTTTTTTATTTGGGGGGGTCCAGACCTGCTGCCCCCCCAAAGTGCTGGCCATGGCCTAGGGTGGCCTTATGGGTAATCCGGGCCTGGACTTCAGTTATTCTGAGCAAAAATTGCATATGTTTCTTTTGGGGGATTTTTTTGGGGGGTCCAGACCTGCCCCCAAGGTGCCGCCTAGGCCATGGTCTAGGGTGGCCTTATGGGTAATCTGGACTTCAGTTATTCTGAGCAAAAATTGCATACGTTTCTTTTTTTGGGATTTTTTTTTACTTGGGGGGGTCCAGACCTGCTGCCCCCCCCAAGGTGCCGCCCTAGGCCATGGCCTAGGGTGGCCTTATGGGTAATCCGGGCCTGGACTTCAGTTATTCTGAGCAAAAATGCATATGTTTCTTTTTGGGGGGATTTTTTTTACTTTGGGGGGATCAGACCTGCTGCCCCCCCAAGGTGCCGCCCTAGGCCATGGCCTAGGGTGGCCTTATGGGTAATCTGGGCCTGGACTCAGTTATTCTGAGCAAAAATTGCATATGTTTTTTTTTTGGGGATTTTTTATTTGGGGGGTCCAGACCTGCTGCCCCCCCAAGGTGCCACTCTAGGCCATGGCCTAGGGTGGCCTTATGGGTAATCCGGGCCTGGACTTCAGTTATTCTGAGCAAAAATTGCATATGTTTCTTTTTTTTGCAAAAAAAAAACAACAACCAGAATATTCTGTGCAGTAATTAATATTTCTGTATTGAAATATTCTTTTCCACAATAAAGCAAATAAAATGCTGTAACTCATAGTTTATTCTGTGTAAAATATAGGCATTTTCTACCCCTAAAACGACATTTCCTGTGCTGGAAATAACATTTCTATTGCCCTAGCCTGGCAATTGAGAGTGCAAAATTGGAAGTCCTAATATGCTTGGCAAAGCTTCATGATTACAGATATATGCAACAAAAATAAAAAAAACCCCAAAAAGTCAATGAGAATTGAACATGGTCCGTATTCATTAAATATTAAAAGTCTATGGGTGTCTGTGTGAGGAAAGAAACAGAAGGGAAATGAAAAAAGGTGTCCTGAAATATAGCCTAAGACCAACGTTTCTGTTAAGGGTGAAGGGAAGCCGCAATATTTTATTGCAAGTTACAATTGTACAGAAAAAAAGTCGTAACAGGGAGATATGCTAATCTAATCTAGGCCTCAAGGCTGGATCCTCATAGATACATCATTACCAATGTGCACTCATAGAGATTTAGGACTAAGCAACATGCTTTAAAAAAAGAAATCCGTGATTACATTGTCACTGCGATTTAAATAAAAGGCAGTTAGGTAGCCTTGTTTGCTTCTGCACTTAATCAGTTTAGAGAATCCAAAAAAGGGGGGACTCACCTGGGTCATTTGCGGGAATGTGCAGTTTCCTGTGCCTACTCGTTCTAAAGGTGCTGAAACTTTAGAATAAATTTTATTTATTTATTTATTTATTATTTTGGCTTATATACCGTCACTGCACAGGGAAAGGAGCGAAAACACAATGTGAATAATCCAATGTAAATAATTCAATATCAACAATAACTTTGTCTCTAGGTCATGAATCTTATTATTCAAAAGAGCACATTACATATATACAAACATATACAGGTAAATATCATTCATAAGTATCTTTCAGGAGTCAAGATAAAAGAATGGGACAGAAAAGTGAACCATTGGGTGGAAGGAGATAAGATGGGATAAGGAAGAAATGTTGATAGTTGAGCAAGGAAGGAGCCTGGGGAATCCCAAGCTAGAGCTTTATAGAGATGCTTTCAGATAGAAGGAGGATTCTGCTACAGGTGGACATGTCACTGGAAGAGAAGGGAGGTTTGGACCGGAGGACTGACTTTAGGCTGGGAGGAAAGGTGAGCTGCAAGTGCTGAGAGCCACTTTGGAAGTGTGGCAGGTGCACAGGAGGATGGCACGACAAATACTTAGGAGCCTACCAGTGATGATACCTTTGAGGAGGAAAATCTAAGAGAGTACCTTCAGAAGAGAGTGATACCACAAGATTGGACAATTAGCACTGGTGCAAGATGTCAGGGATGTGATAAATGCTGAGGGACAAAGGCTCCTTTTGGGGCAGTATGTGACCTTCTTATGCAGTGGGGATGGTGAATGGACTGAGGACACTTAACTGCTGCAAGGCTGGGAAATTGAAGGAACACAAGGGCTGCAGCTGGGAAAGATATGGGGCTGTTAGTTGTGTGGGGAAAGTCCTGACAAGACTTAACTGAATTTGGGAAGGGAAGTACAAGTATCAGAATTAGAGATGGAAGGCAATGGGAATTTGGGAAAATCTACAAGAGTGAGGGAAATGAGAAGTTGCTGGTGGTTGCTGGTTCTTGTATTTGGTGCTCTTGTTTCTTGTTGGCAGTTGCCTGATTCCCAGCAAGCTGTGATTTGGGCTGTTTTCCATAGCTGGGTTCTGGGGAAGAGGTGCCATGGCAGCTCTAGGCTGAATATAAATTGTATGTTACAAAGGGGGTTTGGGGTTTTAATGTGTGTTTTTATGTTTAGTGACTGAAACGCGTTTAGTTTGGGCTTTTCCTGTGTTGCAATCAAGAACTGTGTCTGTCCCTTAATTGGTAATTGTATATGGGTGGAGAGAATTGCTGTGGGATGATGGGGCGATGGGACTTTTAAGACAATATTTGTTTGTAGAACTTAGCTCCTGGAATTGGAATAAGCACTCTTCCTTTCCTAATTCTGGAATGTCTTCACATCGCAAAAGACTTCAAGGAAAAGAATAAAGCCATGGACCCTCAAAAGACGGGACGTCTTCATTGTTTTTGTTTACAGGGTTTTGTTATGGTTCCTTATGGACTGTGGCTGTGTTTTTGTTCTAAATAAACTGTAAATACTTTTACTAGCTTGGCGTGTCTTTGAGCCATCTGTGGGGGTTTCGACAGAAAGCCAATGACATAATCAAATAGGAAACAGTCCCGGACGTCACTCAAAACCTAGGGGAAATCCTTTAAATCATACTTAATAAAGACAGAATAAAAGTCTCAATCTCCCTCTATATTTAACACTCCCAAGAGGACGTCCAACGGTCAACGAATCGACAGAATCCTGTGCGCCTTCGTTCCTCCCCGAAGGGCTTCCTCAGGTCCGGGGGCGTGGCCTATATGGCGAATTCTCGTGAGTGTCTCACAGCCAACGCGGCACCAAGTGTGAGGTAGCAGGCGCACCGCTGACCAAGGGCAAGGTGGATGGATGGCATCCTTGAAGTGACTGGCATGACTCTGAAGGAGCTGGGGGTAGTGGCGGCCGACAGGGAGCTCGGGCGTGGTCTGGTCCATGAGGTCACAAAGAGTCGGAACCAATAAACAACAACAACAACATTATCAATAGGAGCTATTTCATGGAAACAGTGTGAATATGATACCATGGAAAATATGTAGTCCAACAAACTAGGGGCCTTTCCAGACAGCCTGTTGGGCCTTTACCAGAAGTGCCCAAGCACCGTCCAAAAGAGGATTATTCGGGACACAGCAGGTAAACCTTGCTTTGTCCTGAATTAATTGCATACCCCATTAGACCCGGGCCTTCCTGAAAGGACTGGAGCATGGGGTCCGTCCTCACAGCCCATCTCGGTTCTTTGGGCTCCAAGAGCCCAGAGACCCAAGGAGGGCACATCCCCCCCTCCCCAACCCCCCCTCCAAAAGACCTAAAATTAAAAAAAAGCTTAGCAGGCCACCATAGTGTTCCTCAGACAGGTCTCCTGGCATGTAGAAATGATGTGCTAGGAGGCAGAGGGTGTGGTGAAAAACTGCTCAATCCCCTCCCCCTCCCCCCCAACACCTGGTGCAGCATTTCTATGCAATATACAGGCACAGGGATACTAAAGCCCAAAGTATACCAAGGGTAAATAACAACACACAAGTAGAAGTAATAAAAGCACTATATTAGTATCATATAGGACAGTGCTGTCCCAAGGGCCGGAAGAAGTGTCAATCCATATAGGACATATAATCCAAAGAAACCATCAAAAGCCACAATATAATCAAAACGTATCAGTGGATATACTTGCAAATGCGAGTGGATATACTTGCTATGTAGCTTGGGTTATGTGAGCAGAAAAGGTCTGTGGCAGATCCTGGAACATCTAGGATTTCCCCCCAAATTCCTCAAAATGATTATCCTGTTACATGAGGGCCAGCGCGGTCAAGTCAGATATGGCGATGCTCTCTCGGAGCCTTTTCTAGTAACTAACGGAGTAAAACAAGGTTGTGTTCTTGCACCAACCCTATTTACAATCTTCTTCAGCATGATGGCTCCAAAGGGCTACGGCAGACCTACAAGAAGAAGACGGCATATATATACGCTATCGTACTGATGGCAGCTTGTTCAACTTAAGCCGCCTGAGGGCTCGCAAAAAGACTCTAAACTATCTAGTCCGTGAGCTGCTTTTTGCTGACGATGCTGCCCTTGTCGCCCATTCAGAAGCAGCCCTGCAGCGCCCCACATCCTGCTTTGCAACAGCTGCAGAGCTGTTTGGGCTGGAAGTCAGCCTGAAGAAAATGGAAGCCCTCTACCAGCCCGCACCACAGGAAGAACACCATCATCCTCATGTCAGCATAGGCAAATCTGTGCTTAAGTCCGTTCAGCAGTTCACCTACCTGGGAAGCATCATCTCTTCAGACGCCAAGATTGACAAAGAGATAGATCACAGATTATCAAAGGCATAGAGTGCATTCGGAAGGCTTCACAAAAGAGTCTGGAGCAACAAGCACCTGAGGCAAAGAACCAAAATCAGTGTGTACAGAGCTATCATACTATCTATTCTCCTATATGGGTCAGAAACATGGGTCACCTATCGCCAACACCTACGACTCCTCGAATGCTTTCATCAGCGCTGTCTTCGCACAATCCTAAATGTACAGTGGACCGACTATGTGACGAATGTTGCTGTCCTTGAGCAAGCAGGGATCACCAGCATTGAGGCCATGCTATTGAGAACACAGCTGCGCTGGGCAGGACACGTCTCTAGGATGGAGGACCACCGCCTTCCAAAGATACTACTCAATGGTGAACTCGCCATGGGTCAGTGCAAGAGAGGTGCCCCCAAAAAGAGATATAAGGACTCCCTGAAACAACATCTCAGGCTCGGCCAGATTGATCACCAACAATGGTCCACCCTGGCCTCACATCGGGAGGCATGGAGACGCACTACCCACAATGCTGCGGCCTCTTTCGAGAAGACACGCCGAATGGGTCTCAAGAGAAATGACAATGCAGAAAGAACCGCAACTTGGAAACAACATCACCCAAGGAGACTTTCTGCTGTGCTTTCTGCAACCAGACTTGCCTATCTCAGATTGGCCTTTTTAATCATCAACGCGCTTGTAAAAAGCGTGGGATGGGTCCTTCCTGAATCTTTGTTCGCGAAGTAATGCCGAGAGAGCTTGGGTTATGTATATATGACTTCCATTTGTTGAATCAGGACACTGTTATGACTATTAATGTGCCTTGAAAAAACTGCATGTTGGAGAAATGGATTACCGCTGACTTCTGATTCTGCATTGGCTTACCGTCGGCTTGCTATAGCCTGGATATCTGGAGGAGCAGATTGCTTTCCTCCGCGTCCTGCAAATGCTTTTCGGATCGATACCCCAGCATTTGCTGCTATCTGATCTTGGAAACCACCGCGGCATTGGCTGCCTCGTCCCAATCTGGGACTCTAGAACTTTACAATTATTTTGCTGAAATTATCGCGGCATTAGCCGCTTGATCCCAATCCGGGATATTGGAACTTTACAATTTGTTTGGATTTTCCTCCCCTTCGGGAAACCTGAGATATTTACTTAGATTCGCATTTGCAAGTATATCCACTGATACGTTTTGATTATATTGTGGCTTTTGATGGTTTCTTTGGATTATATCTCCTATATCAGGGCTGTCCAACTGGCGGCCCGGGAGCCGTATACGGCCCCCCAACCCCTTCCCTACGGCCCCCGCCTACCCTGCAAAAAAATATTTTTTTAAAAATTCGATCTCCGGGGCGGGGCTGGGTGATGTTAGGTGTGGCGCCGGTGCCGAGCCTGACGTCACCCCCCAGCCCCCCCGCTCCCTTGCCTCTTCCTCCGTCCCTAAAGAGCCTCCCCCGGCGCACCAATCGGGAACGCCGGGGGGGGGAGGAGGGAGGGAGGAGGCGTGCCTAAATAGGAAGAAGGCAAGCGCTTCCCTTCCTCCTCTTTAGGCATGCCTTCTCCGTTCTGCCTCTCCCACCGGCGCCCTGATCAGTGCGCCGGTGGGAGAGGGCAGAACAGAGGAGGAGGATGGCGTGACACTTTAGGAGGGAGGGAAAAGCCATGGAGGGCTCCCTTGGCTTTGCCCTCCCTCCTAAAGGGTCATGCCAGCCTCAGAAGCGAAATCGCCGCTTCTGAGGCTGGCATGACACTTAAGGAGGAGGGGCCAGGGGCGGGGCGGGGTGGGGTGGGGATAGGGGCGGCGTGGAGCGGCCCCCCAGGTCATCAGTGACTGGAAGTCCGGCCCTACGTCCGGTAGAAGTTGGACAGCACTGTCCTATATGATACTAATATAGTGCTTTTATTACTTCTACTTGTGTGTTGTTATTTACCCTTGGTATATTTTGGGCAGCATTTCTATGCACCAGGAGGCCTGCCAGGGTAATGGCATAGCAGCCGGGTAAGTTTTTATTTTAAGGGCCTTGGGGGGATGCCATAACAGGATTACATGGGAACACCCTACTGGGAAAGGTTTTTTGGGCAAGCATGGAAACAAAAACCCATGCTGAAGCAGGTTTTCCCCATGTCTGAAAGTGTCCTAGGAGCTATTTACTAGGCATGAGAAAAAAGTTATGAAAATCAAAAGAATTCGTAAGTGATTCGTATGTAATGGGACTTTCAAGTTTTTACGGATCGCAAGGCCAATCCCGGAAGTGGACTTTCTTTTTCGAACCCCCTGGGCCCAAAATTTCGTTAGAATTCTAAATATTTCGGAAGGCTCCCTATTACCCCCTCCAAAATCCAAAATCCCAGACATTACTCACAGTCAGATGGGGCCTTTCCATGCTCGAGGCCTACTTTAACTGAAAGGCCTTGCCTCCAGGAAGAGAAAAACCAGCCAGAACCATAGAGAGATCGAAACTGGAAGTCCTATAGCGGCTGGAGGACTCAGGAAAAAAGCGCTTTAAACTGCAGGGAAAGGAGCCTGGAAAGGGCTGCCGTGCGGGTGGCCCCTTCCCCGCTAAGAAATAACCCGACCCAAGCTTGGGTCGGCTGAGATCTTAGCGGGGAAAGGGCTGCCGTGCGGGCGGCCCCTTTCCTGCTAAGATATAACCTGACCCAGGCTTGGGTCGGCTTATATCTTAGCGGGGAAAGGGCTGCCGTGCGGGCGGCCCCTTTCCTGCTAAGATATAACCCGACCCAGGCTTGGGTCGGCTTATATTTTAGCGGGGAAAGGGCTGCCGTGCGGGCGGCCCCTTTCCTGCTAAGATATAACCCGACCCAGGCCAGTTGGACAGCCCTGTTCTAGTTTACCAAGAGCACGTTCCTCATACCCTCCAGGTCACTATCACCCTTACTACATTCTTACTATTAGAATTTATTATTTAATTCTAATAAATGCTCTGGAGAAGCAAGCCTTGACTATTTTATTTAATAATAATAATAATAATAATATATTAATGCTTTATATCTCCCTGCAAGGAAACCAAGGGAAATGTTGCCCCTTGATTTGCCTGTGCTTAAAACAGTGTTAGTCCTGTTTCCCTGCTTCTCAGACTTTAGAACCAATTTAGAATTTCGTTAGTAATTACGTTACATTTTAGAACTTTTTGGAAATTTTTTTGTAAGTCTTTCTATTACTAATCAACCCCCCCCCCCCCCATTTGATTTTAGAATCGCCATTTTTGGATTCGAAACCATGCCTACTATCTACCATAGTGGGAGAAAGCTTTTTTTCCCCAGCGGGCATAGGGAAGACTCAGCACTCTGACAACCGTTCACCCCAGGCATTCGTAAGAAAGATTCTTCTAGTTTCCAGGACTGTTTTGATCGTTCCTTCTTCTTCCATCCCCCCAAGCTCCCACGAACAGCAGCCCAGTCGCACATTGTGAATAATCTGTATGCGTGTACATTTGCAAGCATAGTGGGGGTTTTTTCCCCATCCATCCACATAGACATAAACTGAAAGGATGACAAGCAACTTCAGAGATGCCTGCAGGCAAAGTGTGGTTTCGGTTTTGCAGTACACCCTTCTGCAGAGCCATTGAGCTCTTTCTCTAGTTTGCTCTTTGATATCCCGCACAGGTTCCTTTTACCTGCACAAGGCTTGCTATTCCCATAGTGCCCATAAAAATTCAGAGCCCATAAAACCCAGGGCTTCCTAATAAATGAGCCCATTATGATATGAGTCATGTGCTGGGGAAGCAAGTGCTTCTGTAACAATTGGCCGCCAAGTGCCTTGCTAGCCCGTTCCACCTCTTCCGTACGCAGCGACCGGCATGGAATTATTTTTCACAAATCAAGTTTGTTTCCTGGGATTATATTAGGGATGCCACCTCGGTGGCCTCATGTACAAGTGAAATGCTACCCTGTCCTTATAGTTAGCAGATGCTGTAAATGCCATACCCTCTCTTTGGCTTTATTATCTCCCAACCTTTGTTCTGCCCCTTATCATAAACCTCTCCTGGCTTTTAGAAAATGCCATTCCGTCGTTCAAGCTGCCACAATAGGTCACGTCAGGTAATGCGGAACCTGCAAAGGGATCATTTCAGCAAGAGTTATAGCTATGTGAGAATGTTCCCAAATGATGTTCTTTCTCTGTCTGTCTCTCTTTCTTTTTTTTCAAACCCAACCTGATGAGCTCAACCTCATTCTGTTCAATGCTTAACCCTCTTCAAAGCATTGCTAAGCGATCTGTTGCAAAGGCTAGCGCAGAAATACAAAGGAAAAGGCACCACTGTGAGGAAGGCATGGATCGCTAGCAAAGCACATATATTGATAAACTTGGTGTGTCATGTACCGTTCAAATGTTATCATTCAGAATAGAACAGAATAACTTGATTGTCATTTGTGACGACTTGGCTATTGAACTTTGGAGGATTTTTAAACCCTTTGATTGCTGCCACCAACCTAAAATATTAATTTTAGGATTTCTATAAAAATAACAGTTAATCTAGGCTCCAATTATAATCACCAAAAATAACTGAGAGGATTCTGAGGTAAAATCTTCTTCCAGATTTTGGAATGTGAGATTGCTGGAACGGGCACACACTGGTGGAAACGAGGCACACCGAAACTGTCTTGGAAAGTTAATAACGATGAATATTTATTAAACTAACAAGCAGCTTGTTATTATATTTATTAAACTAACTAACGGGCACACACTGATGGCACACAGGGATGCTGGGAACGCTGAGAGATGAGGAGTGCGTCAGCTCCCCCTGGTGGCCTGAATTTGCCTCTGTTCGTCTGTATGTGTGTATGTGAAAATGACAGGGATTGTCTGCTAAGTATGTGCACCTGTAATCCGCTCTGAGTCCCCTTCGGGGTGAGAAGAGCGGAATATAAATAAAGTAAATAAATAAATAAAATGGAAATGAGGCACACCGAAACTGTCTTGGAAAGTTAATAACGATGAATGTTTATTAAACTAACAAGCAGCTTTGAGAGGCACAAATGCGTTACGGTTATCAAGTGAGGCACAATAGCGTAATGGTTATCAATTAAGGTTCATTAGTGTGTTGGTTACAGAAGATGTATTCTTAGATCTTAAAACAGACAGTGTAGAAACTTGTCTCACTAAAACTCCCTCCCACTAATATTTAAACTGCTGGTGAGCAGTCTACAAACTAACTATCCTAGTTAGTACCCTGAGCTAACTCTCAGTCTACCAGAAGCCCACCTAGCTGTAACTCTATCTCTTATTATTCTTATTATTATTATTCGGGTTTCTATGCCGCCGACTCCCTGAGGCTCGCGGCGGCTCACAGGAACCGAAGGTACAACTACACACAAGCAATGCGATAAAACATCTAAGACAATTAAACAGTTAAAACAGCAAAATACAAAACCCCCAGGTACAGTTCAGAAATTAGATAGCGTGACACCCCAGGACAGCGGCTAAAGCGAACATGGGCAGGACCTACTCACCGAAGGCCTGCTTAAACAAATAAGTTTTGCAGGCGCGTCTAAACGGGAGCAGGTCCTTTATAGCCAGCGTTCCAGCCGGGAGGCGTTCCACAGCGTAGGAGCTATAACGGAGAACGCCTCCGCGAGTAGATGTCAGTTTAGCCGATTTCGCCGAGGTATCTCTAACAAATTGGCATCCTCGGAGCGTAGTGATCTCGGGGGACAGTGTGGGGTGAGTCGGTCCCTCAAGTACGCTGGCCCCAGGCCGTGCAAAGCCTTAAAGGTAAGAACCAACATCTTGAAGGAGATCCGGTGCTCGATTGGGAGCCAGTGCAGATCCTGCAAAACAGGTGTGATGTGGCGGCCTGCTGGGGTTCCAGAGTGTTCTTAGAGTGTTCCTATAGCTGGCTTCTTCAGAGAGGTGAGCTAATCCCTAAACCCTAGGGATTTCTGAAAGCCTGTGACTGACTACCTGCCAGCTATCACACAGAGCTTTCCCTGCCAACTCACACACAGCTGTGTCAAGAGACTGCTTTAACCTCACAGCTCTGACCACAGACTGCTCTCTCTCTCTCTCCCTCTCCCTCTCCCTCTCCCTCTCTCCCTCTCTCTCTCTTTCTCTCTCTGAGCTCTGACAAGAAGCTCTTCACTCTTTGAGTCCCGACAAGAGACTGACCAATAAGCTACACTCTTTCCCACTCAAGTAGCTCGGCTCCTCCCCTCAGCTCTGGGCTCCTCCCAGGCAGCTCTCTCTCCAACTCCCTCCCAGAGAAGGCTCCAAGCCACTCCCCCTTTTCCTGGCATTCCTGGATGCCAAACTGCTATGCTGGTTTCGGCCCAGCATCACAATGGGCGAGTCCTCATATTATTGTACATCATACAACAAAATTAAATGCCACCTCCAATTACATTATACATGTGGAATTACAAAATGAAACATCCATTCTTCCACATTCTAATCGCTATTGCACAACCCCTAATGCCATAACAATTTGAAACCATAGAGCTCAATATAGTCTCAGCCCAAGGATAAAAGGTATCTCTCAGTCTAGTTGTCCTTGTTTTTATCATGTCACAACCATAATTCTATACCGTCTGCGAGATGCTAGCAATAAGCAAGGAAGGGATGAAAGAAGCTTATAGTTTTGCATGTCCTGCATTCACATTTTTAAAATTCAGTTCATTTTAAGCAGCTACAGAAAAGGGATAATAATCTTAGATGTCTCTATGCAGTACATGGGAAATAGGCCTGTTTTCGAATGGGTATTGTTGCTCTGGATAGCCCTTGTGAGCTCTCCCAACTCACGGCAGCGTTTGATACTGTCGATTACCAACTTTTGACACACCGCCTGGCGGTGGCGGGGGTGAGGGGGACAGCCTTAAACTGGCTGTCCTCCTTCCTCCAAAACCACCTGCAGCGAGTGAAGTGGGGAGGGGTGGTCTCCGAGGGCTCCCCCTTACATTGTGGGGTCCCTCAGGGGGCCATCCTCTCCCCGCTGTTATTTAACATCTATATGCGACCGCTCGCCCAATTGGTGCGGAGTTTTGGGCTGGAGTGCCATCAGTACGCTGATGACGCCCAGCTCATTCTGAGGATGGATCCCGGGGTGGAATCTGTACCCGATAATTTCCATCTTTGCCTAGAAGCTGTAACTGGATGGCTGCGAGCCAGTAAGTTGAAGGTGAACCCGGCGAAGACGGATATCTTGTGGCTGGGCCGCCCGGGGGGGGAGAGACCCAGTTGCCGATGTTTGATGGCATGGCACTTCGCCCACAGCCTCTAGTTAAGAGCTTAGGGGTCCGGCTGGACACCCAGCTGTCTATGGAGGCGCAGATTGCCTGCGCCTGCAAGACAGCGTTTTACCATCTGTGACAGGCAAAACGTCTGGCTCCTTACCTCTCCCGCAGCAACCTGGCCACGGTGATCCAAGCCACGGTCATCTCGAGGCTCGATTACTGTAATGCGCTGTACATTGGCCTACCCTTGTCGGCGATCCGGAAACTTAAGTTGGTGCAGAACGCAGCAGCGCGCCTGCTCTCAAGAGCCGCAAGATCCGCCCATGTGACCCCACTCCTGCGTGAACTGCACTGGCTTCCTATTGAATTCCGGGTCACCTTCAAGGTGTTAGTCTTAACTTTCAAGGCCTTATATGGTTTGAGGCCAGTGTACCTGAAGGAGCGGCTTACCCCATACGTGCCCAGAAGATCACTGCGTTCAGAGGGGCTTAATTTACTGGAGGTGCCTAGTATCAAGACCTACAGGCTATCGAGTACGTGGCAGAGGGCGTTCACAGTGGCCGCGCCGAGCCTCTGGAACTCTCTGCCTGAGGAGTCGCGAGCACTACGGGGCTCGATGGCATTTCGCAAGTCCGTAAAGACTTGTCTGTTTAGACAGGCATTTGGCTCCGACTGATGCCTCCTATAACCTGCCAACATGCCATCCTGCCGCGTCTTGCCACCTGCATTATTGTCGCCTGCTGGGGTTTTACTGTTGGGAGCGGGGTTAATTGGTTTATATGTTGTTTTATGTGTTTTTATTGGTGCTTTTACTGGTTTTATGCTGTAAACCGCTCTGGGCTCCACAGAGAGCGGTCTACTAAATCAAATAAATAAATAAATAAATAAATAAATAAATAAATAAATAAATATGATTCCGCTGGCCTTGGGATGGAAATCTGCTGTGGTGTGTTACCAAGGTAGCAACTGCTTGCTACTGATTTTGCCCTTTTGGGATAAGCATAACATATTTCCAGATCATATATAATTATTAAATACACTAGCAGGCATAAGAATATACCACAATTAATGCAACAAAAAGCTAAAAAAAATATTTGGGCAAGGGTCTTCATATAATCTTTTCTTTTCACCACAGAGTAAGACTGTAACTCCCCGGGTTTATCGGTATCCATAAGGCATGGTTTAGAACCCAAAAATGGCGATTCGAAAATCAACTTGGGGGGGATTTTTGATTAGTAATAGAAAGACTTACAAAAATTTTCCAAAAGTTCTAAAATGTAACGTAATTACTAACGAAATTCTAAATTGGTTCTAAAGTCTGAGAAGCAGGAAACAGGACTGACACTGTTTTAAGCACAGACAAATCAAGGGGCAACATTTCCTTGGTTTCCTTGCAGGAGATATAAAGCATTAATATATTATTATTATTAGTATTATTATTATTATTAAATAAAATAGTCAAGGCTTGCTTCTCCAGAGCATTTATTAGAATTAAATAATAAATTCTAATAGCAAGAATGTAGTAAGGGTGATAGTGACCTGGAGGGTATGAGGAACGTGCTCTTGGTAAACTAGAACAGGGCTGTCCAACTGGCCTGGGTCGGGTTATATCTTAGCAAGAAAGGGGCCGCCCGCACGGCAGCCCTTTCCCCGCTAAGATATAAGTCGACCCAAGCCAGGGTCGGCTTATATCTTAGCGGGAAAGGGGGCCGCCCAAGACGGCAGCCCTTTCCCGCTAAGATATGCCGACCCAAGCCTGGGTCGGGTTATTTCTTAGCGGGAAGGGGGCCACCCGCACGGCAGCCCTTTCCAGGCTCCTTTCCCTGCAGTTTAAAGTGCTTTTTCCTGAGTCCTCCAGCCGCCCCTAGGACTTCTGGTTTTGATCTCTATGGTTCTGGCTGGTTCTTCTCTTCCTGGAGGAAGGCCTTTCAGTTAAAGTAGGCCTCGAGCATGGAAAGGCCCCATCTGACTGTGAGTAATGTCTGGGATTTTGGATTTTGATTTTGGAGGGGGTAATAGGGAGCCTTCCGAAATATTTAGAATTCTAATGAAATTTTGGGCCCAGGGGGTTCGAAAAAGAAAGTCCACTTCCGGGATTGGCCTTGCGATCTGTAAAAGCTCAAAAGTCCCATTACATACGAATCACTTACGAATTCTTTTAATTTCCGTTTCTTTTTTCTCATGCCTAGTATCCATCACTAGCCCCATTAGATTGGTCAGGACTAAGATTTCTGTCCATTTCTTTTGAGAAACACAGATTACACGTTTGCGTTTTTACTGCTATCTTTTTTCTGTCTTCTTAATAAATGATTGTTTTTGCTCCAGAATCAGCTTGTCCTTGACCTTATTTTTTTCCCTTTGGAACTATTCTGGCTAACTGACAGTTTTTTAAACTGTAGCCCAGTGTTTCCCAACCAGTGTGCCGGGGAACACTAGTGTGCCGTGAGCGAGCATCGGGTGTGCCGTGGGAAATTGGAACCTCCAGGAGGGATGTGTGTGGAAGAGTCTAGTGTGTTGAAGTAAAAAAACCTTAAGAAACCTAGGGTTTTTATACTTCAACACACCTCAATAAAGGCACAAAATTACAAACACCCCCCCACCCGTTGTCTACTTGGTCTCTCCCTCTCCATGCATTGGGAAGGCCCGCCTCTCTTTCCCCAAGTAGAGACCTCCCCTTGCCTCCTGGGGGTTCTGTGTGAGAAGTTTGGCCCAGTTCTATCACTGGTGGGGTTCAGAATGCTCTTTGATTGTAGGGGAACTATAAATCCCAGCAACTCCCAAATGTCAAGGTCCATTTCCCCTGAACCCCATCTGCGTTCATATTTGGGCATATTGAGTATTCATGCCAAGTTTGGTCCTGATCCAACATTGTTTGAGTTCACAGTGCTCTCTGGTTATAGGTGAACTACAACTCCAAAACTCAAGGTCAATGCCCACCAAACTCTTATAGCATTTTCTCTTGGTTATGGGAGTTCTGTGTGGGAAGTTTGTGTCTTTCTGCCATTCCTGCCAGGATTATTACATGCCCAGAAGCGGCGTCGGAGCGCACAAGGCCGGGGCCCAAAAGCAGGCAGCCGCGGTGCTGCCGAGGAACATCAGCAAGGCCAGGACGCCCCTCCCCCGGCGGATGGCCCTCCCCAGATGGCGCCCCACGCGGCCGCTTCCTTGGCGTACCTATTGGACCGCCCCTGAGTCTTACTAAGAAGCAACACTGTAAACCAAGCCCAAGTAATGAATAAAACAATGACAACAGCAAATGTTCTTTGGCACTCCTGTGTGGATGTGGCGTTCTTTTGCAAAAGGAAAGACACAGTAGCCTCATTAGCACCAAATTTATTTATTTATTTATCATATTTCTACACCGCCCCTCTCAGCCCGAAGGTGACTCGGGGCGGTTTACACAAGGCAGTCTCTTCTCTCCAATCAAAACACAAGCAAAACCAAAGCAAAAAATAACCATATAACACAACACTTAGCAATTAAAACATACAATTGCAGTCTCAGCGTCACGTTGAAATCACTTTCCGTCACATCGTCGTCATTTCATATATCTAATTAAACCGTTATATTTCATCAGCAAATGCCTGCTCAAAATTAACCAAATACATATAACTAACTAGCTTGGGGACCCGGCCCTGCCCGGGTTATTTGAGAAAGGCATTGTGTGCCGAAGTTGGTCCTTATCAGTTGTTTTTTTGGCTCACAGTGGTCTAAAAAAGTGAGTGAAAGTCCCATAATCCATGGGCCATTCTCCTCCAAATTGCACCAGGATGTAGAGTGGGTCATGGGGGGTTCTGTGTTGCAAATTTGGTCTTGATCAGTGATTGGATGAGGGTTGCAGCAGTCTTGAGAAGTGAGTGGAGGTACTTCAACTCCCATCATCCGTGGGCCATCCACCTCCATACTGCACCAGGATGTAGAATGTGTCATTGGGGGTCTGTGTCCCAAGTTTGGTCTTGATCAGTCATTGGATGAGATTGGCAACGGTCATGGGGGCACTGTGTGCCAGGTTTGGTCTTGATTAGTCCTTGGATGAAGGTCGCAGCGGTCTGGGAAAGTGAATAGAGTTACTTCAACTCCCATCATCCATGGTCCATCGTCCTTCAAACTGCAGCAGGATGTAGAGTGGGTCATGGGGGCACTGTGTGCCATGTTTGGCCTTCATTGGTGATTGGATAAGAGTTGCATTGTTTTCAGGAAGTGCGTGAAGGTACTGCAAGTCCCATCATCCATGGTCCATCTCACACCAGGATGTGGAGTGGGTCATGGGGCCACTGTGTGCCATGTTTGGCCTTCATTGGTGATTGGATAAGGGTTGCATTGTTTTCAGGAAGTGCGTGAAGGTACTGCAAGTCCCATCATCCATGGTCCATCTCACACCAGGATGTAGAAACTGTGTGCCATGCATTGGTGATTGGATAAGGGTTGCCAGGAAGTGCGTGAAGGTACTGCAAGTCCCATCATCCATGGTCCATCTCACACCAGGATGTAGAGTGGGTCATGAGGGCTCTGTGTGCCAGGTTTGGTCTTGAGCAGTCAGGCCCTTTCCTTTTACCCCTCAGCCACTTGGTGTTTTGGACTTCAACTACCACAATTCCTAACCGTAAGAGGGCCCTTCCTCCCCCCCCTCAGCCACTTGGTGTTTTGGACTTCAACTCCCACAATTCCTAAAAGCCTCAGGCCTTTTCCTTTTCCATGGCCCATCCTCTCTTAAACTGCACCAGGACGTAGAGTGGGTTTTGGGGTTAGTTATGCAAATGTCCCTCAGTGGCAACCAATCATGTTGTTAGAATGTAGAGGCTGCCCCCCCCCCTCTGGCAGTTTAGAGTTTTGGAATGTTGGGAGGCTGGCCAATCAGACCGTTATGCAAATGATCCTGCATTGGGAGCCAATCGAAACGCTGGCACATATTCCTCCGCAAACACTGACTTTTATTATATCTATAGATAGATGATCTGACACATTATATGTTAAAAACTGTGAAACCATTACTTATATGTAACTAGCTGTACCCGGCACGCGTTGCTGTGCCCTATTTAGGAGATGAGAGAAAGTCTGAGTATGTAAGGGTTGGAATTGTTGTTAGTGAATTGGGTGTGTTATGTTTGTGCCTCAGCTCTTTGCCTGCAGTCCTTTGGGTTTGACTTGTACCATGGCCAGGATGGATCAGCTTGGGGAGGGCTTGTCCTGTCAGGGGATCTCTATCTTCACAGGTGCGTCCAGTGTCTGTTGGGGGACTGTTAAAAATCCTTTCCGTATCCTTTTTAGCCACCTTTCTCAAGATCCTCATGTCTAGCTTACTTTCTGCTCCTCTCTTTTTCAAGATGTCCTGCTCTGTGTCTTTTGCACCCATTGGTCGATGTCCGATGAGGCTTTGCTCATGGACAGGCCATCTGAGGGAGCTCTTCCAGCGCTGGGCATCAGAAGGTACTTGGTGATGACCTCCATCCCTTGGAGCCAGCATATAGAGGGGCTGGAGCACCCTCCTTGGCAAACCCCATTGTTGCTGGATGGTCCTCTTATTAATGTGGAATTCCAAGCCACTGGAGATCTTTTGGGAAAGGAAGAAGAGCTCCCTTGAATGGTGTTGATCTCCATCATGGTCTTCTGATTTGAAAGTGTTGGAGGAGGCTCTGGCAGTCATCTGACAGTTTGTTATGGGTCGGAATGTTCATGTTGGCTGGCCAGTACAGCAGTTATGCAAATCCACCCTTATTGGCAGCCAATCATGTTGTCAGAATGTAGAGGTTGGGAGAGTCTATGGCAGCCCCGGAGGATGCTGGGAAATGTAGTTTTTATTCATTGTTTTGGGGGCCTTTTAGGTTTTGGGGGGGAAAGTTTCTTTGCTACAAACGTACCTTGCTTGAGGCCTATTTCTGTTGGCAAGTTTTGTGTTTCTGCGTTGTAAGGTTTCTCTGTTTGAGGTAGTCTTCACATGATGACTGTTCCTTTATATATATAGATTGGTTAATTTTGGTACTAATAAGGCTACTGTGTATATGTTAAAATATAACAAGTTACTTCTTGTCGCCCCCTTGGGCCTTGGGACCTGACCTCCCTGGATAAACCACACAGCAGCTGAGGTACAACAAGCTTTATTGAGTATTAGGTTGAGTAGATAGTTCGGGGCAATCCTTACGGTGCCTCCGAATAGCAGCCAAACTCAGGAAGTAGCAGGGAAGTTTGATCCGCAGCAACAGGATCACAAGCGGAGGAAAACAGGAACACAAGCCGGATGCAAAGGAAGTCTTTCAAGGAATCCCAGCCGATGCAAGAAGGCTGGGTTGGTTTAAGCAAAGAGTTTTTAGGCAGCAATGTCTTTCAGGAGCATTCCCAGGATGCCGACGATGAACAGGAACAAGGCACAACACTGGAACAAGTCAGCCCGGCTGGGCTGGCAGCAATGGCTTGGCTGGGAGGCCCAACGAGGCCTCCTTTCCTTAGCGTCTCCTTCTGCGGCGTTGGTACGAGATACTTCCATTGGGGATCTCTGGGCAGATATAGGGTTCCCTGGCTTTGATGTCAGTGCGTCGAACATCACAGCTGAATGATTGATTGTTGCCTATATGTTTATGTTACATCAAACTCTCTGGAATTTGCAGCTCGTTAGCGACTACCACCTGGGCACAGGGAGTCAAGCTCTCGGCTCCTTCTGGAGCACCTTGCTATCAGGGAGGCTGGTTGGTACGGTCTTGAGCTGCCTATGTTATGTATTCATCCCTTGTTTCACACGGGAAAGAGCGGGAGGCCCAGGGCAAGGTTTAAGAGTAAAACAAGCTGGCTTGGACAGCACCTCTTTGCCTTCTTGGCTAAAGTCTTGCTCAAGCAAAAGTGATGCCTGAGGCCCTTGAGGTGTGACACTTCTCACCACTAGGACCAGCGTCTCACACGGCTCCTTGTGGGTCAAAGAAAGAAAGATAAGGTATGAGGTAAAAGTATTCTGGTTTGAAATCAAAAAATTTTCCTAGGATGTCTTTTTTGTAGCCCTACATTCAGTAGGGAAATGGTAGGTGAAGTCGCTATTAATGTGTTCAGGACTCGGGAGAAGCTAGTAACAAAAATATCCAGTGAGCTGTTCATGAAATTTAATATTCATCAAACTGTGAGGTGAAAACTTTCATAACGGTACCAAGCTGAATTTTCATAGAGACACATACTATACCTCTTCTTCTTCTTCTTTGTCTTTGAAATAATTCCATTTAGTTGGTAGAACAAAGATTTATTCTTTATTCTGAATGTCTTCCTTTCCTGATCTAAATTCTTTTCTATTCTAAAGTGCATCTCATTTTTACAGACCCTCTATCTGGGCCAACAGACAAGCTACTATATTTAACCATTGTAACAGATTCGTATTATTTAACATTCAAGTAGTTTTTATTTCTCCAGCTCTCATGGGTACTCCATACACCAGGGAGATAATGATAAGGCTGAGTCAATCCCACGCTTCAGAGTGCAAGACAATTGACAGCTGGAGTCGGGGGGGGGGGGGGATCAGATTTTTTTTTCATAAAAAGCCTTACAGATTTCTCCAGGTATATTATCAATGTAGAAAAGAGTGAATCATTATTGTCATTATAAATGTAGCAGTCATGGGGATAAGCAAGTTGATCAATAGGCCCCGTTAACCACCTGTGCAAAATTCAACATGACATGTTTGACCTCCAGATCTTATTAACAACCGAGCAATGCCAGGCGCTATCTCTTAAGATGGTGTAAACAAAGGCTGGAGTTTAGCATCAGTAGCTACATCCCCAGAAAGAAAAGGAAAAAAAAATATGGAAAAAATGAAAATACAGTAGTTTCATTTACATATCAGGGAGAGGCTTGCGTACCCTAATGCAGTGTTTCCCAACCAGTGTGCCATGGCACACTAGTGTGCCGTGAACAATCATCAGGTGTGCCAGGGGAAATTGGAACCTCCAATGCCCTTTCTTCCCCCTCCTGCCGAACACTTTTTCTTCTCCTCTTGGGCTCCATTCTTCCCAGCCTCGCTCTGTTCGCTTTGCCTCGCTTTGCTCTAGGCAGGCATGTAGCCGGGGGGGGGCTAAGGGGGCTTCAGCCCCCCCCCGAAATTCTCAGGGTGGTCCGCGAAAAGGCCTTACTGGTACATTATTTAAGCTGTTATGTTTATTCATATCATGATCTGATCACCATGCTCATTATATCCCACATTAATCGTGTTATTGGGATAACAATACAAAAGGTTTGCTAGGGTAGACCCTCTTCCACCCAGTCTCAGCCCCCGAACCAAACTCAGCCCCCCGAATCAAAATCCTGGCTACGGCCCTGGCTCTAGGGCGAGTCTGCGCAGTAGCACCCGCATGGGTCACGTCTTCCTCCCTCCCCCCTCTTCTCCTGAACACGCTCACGCTGCCCCCGCGGATCAAACTGGCGGCAGAAGCGGCAGTGTCGAAAGAAAAAGTAAGTGTTCGGCAGGAAGGGGAAGAAAGGGTGCGAAGGGAAAGGGGGAGGAAGAGGTCTCTGTCGAAAGCTGGCATGGCACCGGCCCAAGGGCTTCCGTCTACCTCGTGCTTTCCTTTCGGTCGCAGGAGGAGCAAGGAGGAGGTGGACAGAAGGCGCGCAGCACCGTGGGGCTTCCGTCCGCCGCCTCCTCCACCTCCTGCGACCCGAAAGGAGGGTGGGAAGAGGAGGGCGGGACTTCCCTTCCTCCTCTTCCCACCCTCCTTTCGGTCACGGGGGGTGGAGGAGGCGGCGGACGGAAGCCCCACAGTGCCGCGCGCCTTCCATCCACCTCCTCCGTGCTCCTCCCGCGACCGAAAGGAAGGCGCGAGGAGGAGGAAGGGAAGTCCCGCCCTCCTCCTCGCTGCCTGGGCCGCCCCTTGCAAGGAAGGAGGCGGCCAGGAGGAGGAGGAGGAAGAGAAGCCCGCTGGCGGGCGTGCGCGCACTGCATGCATGCATGCATGCCCACCGGGGCGGAGCTTCCCTTCCTCCTCCTCCTCTTGGCCGCCTCCTTCCTTTGCAAGGGGGCGGCCCAGGTGAGGGGTGGGCACCATTCCCTCCTCCCGCCCCCTCGCGCGCTCTCCCCCGCCCTCTCTTGACTCTCTCGGGAGAGGCAGGGGAAAGCGCCAAGCGAGGGGCAGTTTTTGTTGTTGTTTTTAAATTTTGGGGATCCTGACTGACTGACTGACTGACTTTATTATTTCTGAGTCGCCCTCCACGTTAGTGCTCCGGGCGACTTACACACAACAAATTCCACAATTAAAATAGAGTATTTAAAACTAGATTAAAATATTCAGTGGTTAAATGCAGGGGCCAGGCTCGGTATTTGAGTTCCTGGTTCTGCATTAGCCATGGGCTTTCCTAAATAGCCAGGTCTTCAGAGCGGTCAGGAACTGGGGCAGGTCGAGGGAGGCTCTCTGGTCCGGTGGCATCGAGTTCCAAAGAACGGGGGCACAGCGGAGAACGATCTCCGTCTCGTGGTCTCCAGGTGGGCCTCTTTCAAGCCTGGTACGTGAAGAAGGTTCTTGTTTGCTGGCCGCGGGGTCCTTGAGTAAGCAGGCATCAGCAAGCGGTCTTTTAGGTATGTTGGGCCCCGGCCCCGTAGGGCTTTGAAAGCCAAGGTCAAGGTCTTGTGTAAGGCTCTATACTCAACGGGCAGCCAGTGCAGGCGCTGCAGAGATGGTGTAATGTGGCATCTCATCGATGTTCCTGTGAGAAGCCTGGCGGCGCGTTCTACACAATCTGGAACCTGCGGGTTAGTGACCGGGCTAGACCTACATACAAAAGCGTTACAGTAATCCAGCCTTGATGTAACCGTGGCATGGATTACTGTAGCTAGCGCTTCCGTCGGAAGATAGGGCGCCAATTGTCTCGCTTGGCGCAGGTGGAAGAAGGCCCTTTTGTTCGTGGAGGCAACCTGGGCCTCCATCGACAATTTGGAGTCCAGGATAACACCAATGCTTTTACTGAGGGGACGGAATCAGCGGTTCCCCTTCAAAGGGGGCAGCGAGAAACGTGGGTCAGGGCCGCCCGGCCATAAGATCTCCGTCTTTGAAGGATGTATTTAAAGTATGTGGGCGCGGAGCCATTTTGTCCCTGCTACGAGGCCTCGAGTGAAGTTTTCGGGCACCGGTTGCGCCAGGCTCCAGTTTCAGTAGGAGCTGAGTGTCATCGGCATATTGGTAGCACCCTAGGCCGAAGCTCCGGGCTATACCAGCCAACGGCCGAACATAGATGTTAAACAACGTTGGTGATAATATGGCGCCTTGGGGCACTCCGCACTCGAGGAGAGATTTCCTAGATGTTTGGCCTAGCCATTCAACTCGCTGACTACGTCCGCGCAGGAAGGAGTTAAGCCAAGCTAAAGCTGTTCCTTGTATCCCTAAGGCGGCAAGTTGTCGTATCAGCAGATCATGGTCCACCGTGTCGAATGCGGCCGAAGCCGTGGGAAGTTTGTGTCTTTCTGCCATTCCTGCCAGGATATCTACATTGTGTTCATCGAAACAGGCCCAGGTTTCACACTGAGTGTATAAATACATTTAAAGACATATTAATTATATGTATTACTGTGTTAGAGTGTCATTTTGTGTCATTTTGGTTGGTGGTGTGCCCCAGGATTTTGTAAATGTAAAAAATGTGCCGCGGCTCAAAAAAGGTTGAAAAACACTGCCCTAATGAAGTTTTGAGCTATGCTAGTGGTGGCAAAATAGCCACCGGTAGGGCCTCCCATGCCAGACAGGTCACAACTGAAGGGTCTGACAAAGAGCGTCAATGGGCAGGATGGGCTCTCTAGCCTTGTGGCAACCATCCTAGGAGAAGGAAAACTCTAAATTCAAACCCAGGCAGATGGTGCTCGTTTAACCCTGTAAGGCAGTGTTTCTCAACCAGTGTGCCGTGGCACACTAGTGTGCGGTGAGCAATCATCAGGTGTGCCACGAGAAAAAGCTCTCTGCCCCCCTTCCTTCCCCCTCCTCCTGCCAAACTCCTGCTGCTTGGGGGAGGAGGAAGGGCCGGGCAGTGGTGAAGTAAAAGAAGGAGGGGCCGGGGTGCCGCCTCCTTTGGCCGTTTCCCCAGCCAGCCTCCAATCTGCCATGACTCCCACCATGACTCTCGCCCCTCGCTCGCTGAAGCCGCGCGGAGGAGGAGCCCCATCCACTGAAGCCCGTCCACCACTCATGCTCCTCCTCTGTGGGAGAGCTGAAGCCGGGGGAGGGGGCAGGGCATGGCGCCCTCCCCCCCCCCGGCTTCAGCGCTCACACAGCTTTGCCAGCCTTGAGGGGGCAGTGCCAAGCCAGCAGTGGCAGAGCCAGCACAATGCTGGCTTGGCACTGCCCCCTCAATGCTGGCGAAGCTGTGGGAGAACTGAAGCCGGGGGGAGGGGCGGGGCATGGCACGGCCTGGCTCCTCCCCCTCCCCCGGCTTCGGCACTCCCAGCAGCTGCTCCCAGCAGGCCACCATCCCCCAGTCGTTCTTTACTGTGTTAGAGTGTCATTTTGTGTCATTTTGGTTGGTGGTGTGCCCCTGGATTTTTTTAATGTTAAAAGTGTGCCGCAGCTCAAAAAAGATTGGGAAACACTGCTGTAAGGTCAACCATCTAGAGAAGGAAACTCGAACCAAACCTACGACCTGAGAACCTCGCTGCCACTGTCCCAGCTTGCTAGGCAGACAAACCTTTGGTTTAAAGGGTGAGGCCAGTTCTGTGCACGCTGCGCTCCACCAGAAAAATCCATTGCACGGGCTTGAATGACACATCCAACCTCCAAATCATCAACACGCTTGTAGAAAGCGTGGGATGCGTCTTTCCTGAATCTTCGTTCACGAAGAAAAACCAAGAAACATGCATTTCTTAAATACTCTGTATGCAGCTATGAGTTCTAAAGTAAATTGATTGATACACACCGTGCTCCCAATACCTCTGATAATTGAAATTAAATAAAATTGAAATCACAATCGACTCTTATATCTGAAACGGTTTATTTTTAGGATGCCGGTATGTGAATGATCAATCTGAAGAGAACAATCTACTATCCGTGTTTCTGTATCGGCACTGGTGCTTCTCCTTGTATGCTCCACGTGAGTCCTTATTCTGAACTGCGTACTCTACGAGTGCTTGCTGAATGTTCTGCAATATTTCTGTATCAGAACAAACTGGATAATGTAATCAGACCCAACAGAGAGAGAGATGGAAGAATTACCTGCCTCCAGCAGAGACTCTGATTGTAAGGAGACAGCAAAACAACCAGCGTAGCGAAGTGGAGAATATTCACAAATAGTCTTATTCTTGATGAGACAGCCTGCTTTCAGACAGCCTGCCAAGAATACGTCTCTTTGGAGGGAATTTTCATGAGAATGTGAGAAGGGGCTTTCTTCCCCACTGAGGTTTCTCGAAAAATATCTCTAGTGTCTTTTCCTTTAGTGAAGCAAAAGGTGCAAGGAGAAACACACACCACTGCCTGCGCGGGAAAAAATGGAGGTGCAAATAATTCCCACGGATCTCCCAGATTCTATTCTACAATATTTATTTATTTATTATTTATTATTTCAATTTATTAGTCGCCCGTTCTGAGAGGCTCGGGGCGACTTACACACATATAAAACCATAAAAACACAATAAAACGGACCAGTGTCCACATATTAAATTTAAACACATAAATATACATTAAAAATATACATTAGCTGGTGCGGAGTTATGGGCTTGAGTGTCACCAGTACGCTGACGACACTCAGCTCATTCTGAGGGTGGAGGACAGGTCTGGCCCCGTCCCCGATAATTTCCAGCGCTGCCTAGAAACCGTTACTGGATGGCTGCGAGCCAGTAGGTTGAGGGTGAATCCGGCAAAGACGGAGATTTTGTGGCCGGGTCGTCCAGGCGGTGGGGATGTCCAGCTTCTGACCCTGGACGGTGCGGCGTTATGCCCATCGTCTTCCGTGAAGAGCCTGGGGGTCCATTTGGAGACCCAGGTCTCTGCGGTCAGCAAGATTGCCTTCTTCCATCTCCGTCAGGCAAGGAGGCTGGCCCCCTACCTGTCCCGGTCTGACCTGGCCACGGTGATCCAAGCCACGGTCATCTCGAGGTTAGATTACTGTAACGCTCTCTACGTTGGCCTTCCTCTGTCGGTAACCCGGAAGCTCAGGCTGGTGCAGAACACTGCCGCCCGGCTCCTGTCTGGCTCCCCAGCAGGATGCCACATAACACCTATTTTGCAGGATCTGCACTGGCTGCCTATTGAGCACCGGATTGCCTTCAAAGTGTTGGTTCCCACCTTTAAGGCCTTACACGGCTTGGGGCCAGCATATCTGCGGGACCGTCTCACCCCATATTACCCTTCTAGATCACTTCGTTCGGAGGACTCTAATCTTTTGGCCGTTCCCTCTGTTAAGGTGGCTAAAAGAACTGCCACTCGCCAAAGGGCCTTCTCGGTCATAGCGCCAACATTGTGGAATGCCCTTCCGCCAGCCACTCGGGCTATCCATGACCTACTCCCGTTTAGGCGGGCGTGCAAGACGCATCTCTTCCAGCTGGCTTTCCAGGTATAGACCAAGAGCTCCTCAAGCCATGCCAATGTTGCTAGACCGCCTTAAGTATTTTACCTATATGTGCTTAATGATGTTTTATCGTGTGTTTTTACCCTGCATTTGTATTGCATTTTAGAGCGTATATGTTTACTGTTTATTGTGTATTGTCTGCTTCTGGCTGTGAGCCGCCCCGAGCCGGTTTGGGAGTGGCGGCATAAAAGCCGAATAAATAAATAAATAAATAAATAATAAATAAAATAAATAAATAAATAAAAAGACTCTTAGGCCTGCATTATCGTCCATGGCCTAGAGATGTCTATGCACCAAAGGCTTGGACAAACAGGAGGGTTTTACAGGCCCTGAGAAAGGCCAGCAGGTCAGTCTGTGCTCGAATTGAGGGTGGAAGAGCATTCCACAAGACCGGCGCAGCGGCACTGAAAGCCCTCCTTCGCGTTGTGGACAAATGGATGGACTGGCAGCCAGGTACCACCAAGAGGTTTTGAAGCTCGAATCGCAGTGGTCGTGGAGGATTGTATTGGGAAAGACGGTCCCTTAAGTACACTGGCCCCAGACCATTCAAGGTCTTGAAGGTCAGAACCAACCCCTCTAATATGGTATTTAATATGACGGGGAGTTCAGAAGCAAAGTGTGAGAGATGGCGGCTCCTTCGGCAACCAAGTGCAGCAAACACCTTAAACCAGTGTTTCCCAACCTTTTTTGAGCCGCGGCACACTTTTAACATTAAAAAAATCCAGGAGCACACCACCAACCAAAATGACACAAAATGACACTCTAATGACACGGTGATCCAGGCAACGGTCATCTCGAGACTGGATTACTGTAACGCCCTTTACATCGGCCTACCCTTGGGGATGATTCAGAAGCTCAAGTTAGTGCAGAATGCCGCGGCACGCCTTCTCGCCAAGGCACCGGCGAGATGCCATATTACACCAATATTGCGGCAACTGCACTGGCTGCCCATCGAGCACCGGATCTCCTTCAAGGTATTGGTGCTAACCTTTAAGGCCTTGTATGGTCTTGGGCCAGTGTACTTGAGGGACCGCCTTTCACCATATTGTCCCCAGAGATCCCTACGCTCTGGTGTACAAAATCTTCTCAACGTCCCCTCCATCCGGCAACTCCACCTGCCCTCAACAAGGCAAAGGGCCTTCTCGGTGGTGGCACCAACCTTATGGAATGCCCTACCTGAGGAAGCCAGAGGTATCAGGGAACTGTCCTCTTTCCGCCGAGCCTGCAAGACGGCTCTTTTTCGCCTGGCTTTTCCAGTTGAGTAACTGTTATGCTTTCTATGTAGTTTAGGTTACTTTTAGAATTATTTTAGCGCTAGTAATGTTTTAGATTAAATCATTGCTTATCTGCTTTTTACACCCTTGTTCTATAATGTCAGTTCTATGCCTGTTTTTTTTTACCTGTTGTAAACCGCTCTGAGCTTCTAGAGGGAGCGGTCTACAAGACGAAAGAATGAATGAATAAATAAATAAATAACACAGTAAAGAACGGCTGGGGGATGGTGGCCTGCTGGGAGCAGCTGCTGGAAATGCCAAAGCTGAGGAGAGGGGGCGGAGCCAGGCTGCACCATGCCCCGCCCCCTTCCCCGGCTTCAGCTCTCCCAGCAGCTACTCCAGCCTTGAGGGGGCAGTGCCAAGCTAGCGGTGGCAGAGCCAGCACAATGCTGGCTTGGCACTGTCCCCTCAAGGCTGGAGCAGCTGTGGGAGTGCCGAAGCTGGGGGAGGGGGTGGAGCCAGGCTGTGCCATGCCCCGCCCCCTTCCCCGGCTTCAGCTCTCCCACAGAAGAGGAGCATGAGCGGTGGACGAGCTTCAGTGGGTGGGACTCCTCCTCCACGCGGCTTCAGCAAGCGAGGGGTGAGAGTCGTGGTGGGAGTCATGGCGGATTGGAGGCTGGCTGGGGAAATGGCCGAAGGAGGCGGCGCCCCGGCCCCTTCTTCTTTTTCTTCGCTGCTGCCCGACCCTTCCTCCTCCTCCCACAAGCAGCAGGAGTTCAGCAGGAGGAGGGGCGAAGGAAGGGGGGCAGAGAGCTTTTCTCGTGGCACAGCAGGAGGTCCGTCATGGCACACTAGTGTGCCACGGCACACTGGTTGGAAAACACTGCCTTAAACACAGGGTGCAACATTGGAGAAATTCTGGGGACACTCACACGCCAACCTTCTCTGATATAGATTTTAAAGGCTCATAGTAACAGTAACTTACTTACTACAGTATTTTGAACTTTCTGAAAGGAAGAATGCTTTCCCATTCACTTCAGGTTTTCATTTTTGGGTTTGCTCCATCTCAAGCACGGGAAGGTTTGTTTATTTCTATCCAATATTAACCCTCCTTCCTAAGGGTTTTGTCTATTCCACAAGTACATCCTCTCCCTGTTTTCCCACTTTTTGATGAGGTAAACAGATGCATACATAGAGCTGAATCCCCATTGGTGTGGACAGGAACTTCATCTTCTACTGGTTGTAAATATATGTGCAGGTGAACTCTGTAATAGAAAACTCAGCCATACTAATCCGTTGTATTTTTCTTTCAATACGTTTTCTTCCAACTGAATATACCAAATTCCATGCTCATTATTATGACCTATTAAGACCCAGTGGACCGCTGGGGCCTGATATTATTTGGGACTGCCCTATGGCCCCACTCACTGTGTTAGACACACATTAGATCTGGTTTTCTGCCAGGGATGGGAAGAAAGTGGCAGGGTAGAGGAGTTAACCATTTCTTCATAGCCATGGATTGACCACTTCCTGATCAAGTTTAGGCTCACTGCTCTTTTAACCTCTGCAGGGGTGGAGGGCCCATTAGGATAGTCTGTTCCAGGAGGCTTATGGATCTGGATGGATTCCTGATGGTTCTTGGGCATCTTCCCGCCACCTCGATAAGTGATCCTGTCAATGCCCTTGTCATGCTATGGAAGACATGAAGTCCTGAGCTGCTCCTGACAGGGTGGACTCCTCATGGACATCTAAGTCCCTCAGCACTATGAGCCGTTGGGACTCCAGACCACCCCAGCTCAGGTAGGAAGACTGTTGTGCAGCGGGGTGGATAGTACACCCAGCCACCAACCCTCAGGTGGACACACTCGAACATGGTTGACTGCGGAATGGGGCACCTGATCAAGGAGATGGAATCCCTGTAGACCAGTGTTTCCCAAACTTTTTTGAGCCGTGGCACACTTTTTACATTTACCAAATCCTGGGGCACACCACCAACCAAAATGACACAAAATGACACTCTAACACAGTAATACATATAGTTAATACGTTTTTAAATGTATTTATACACTCAGTGTGAAACCTGGGCCTGTTTCGATGAACACAACATAGATATCCTGCCGGGGATGGCAGAAAGACATAAACTTCCCACACAGAACTCCCATAACCAAGAGAAAATGCTATAAGAGTTTGGAGGGCATTCACCTTGAGTTTTGGAGTTGTAGTTCACCTATATCCAGAGAGCACTGTGGACTCAAACAATGTTGGATCAGGACCAAACTTGGCATGAATACTCAATATGCCCAAATATGAATGCAGATGGAGTTCAGGGGAAATAGACCTTGACATTTGAGAGTTGTAGTTGCTGGGATTTATAGTTCCCCTACAATCAAAGAGCATTCTGAACCCCACCAATGATAGAACTGGGCCAAACTTCCCACACAGAACCCCCAGGAGGCAAGAGGAGGTCTCTACTTGGGGAAAGGGAGGCGGGCCTTCCCAATGCATGGAGAGGGAGAGACCAAGTAAACAAGGGGTGGGGATGGGGGTGGTTGTAATTTTGTGCCGTTATCGAGGTAGGTTTCTTAGGGTTTTCAATACACTAGACTCTCCCCCCCCCCCCCCTTCCTGGAGGTTCCAATTTCCCACGGCACACCTGATGATCGCTCACGGCACACTAGTGTGCCCCGGCACACTGGCTGGGAAACACTGCTGTAGACCACTGCAACCCCACCTTCCCACCCTCCAGATCTCTGTTGTTGTTGCACAGAGTATCCTGGCGGACACCACCCCTCCAGCCTTGTCCAGCCAAAGCAAAGATGCCAAAGTATTCGTCCAGTTTTTATGACAAAAATCTTATTTTGGAGGTTTTGTCAACCACAAAATAGATTTGAGATGATCAGAGGTTTCCCCTCCAAATTAGTATTTTCCTGACTAAGAGGAATGAGGATGGCCAAATACAGATGGAAAAGTCCAAAACAGAAATCTTATCACAAAAGGACAACATGAGTTATTTGATTTGCCATGTCCAGAAGCTATAAATGTCTTCAAAGTGCACCACTGAGGCTGCGAAAGATGGATTTTATTGTTGATTTCGGTGGTTTCTGGGGGAAAATAGAGATCCTCCCAGAGTTTAAAAAAGCATGGTACTCCCTTTGATGAAAAGCTTTTCTAGCAGACCCTGGTCTGTTTTCCTCTGCTTGTTGTTTCTGATGCCACCTGTGTTGCTGTTATTTATGAAGTAGCATCAATGTACACCAAGCTATATAAAACTAAATAAAATACTAGAAGACACAGTGTTATAACCGGTGTGCATTCTGAAAGAACGAGAAGGAAAAGAAATACACAGATATATAAAAAAAACAATGCAACCTAATTACAACAAGTTATAGAAATATATATAACTAGCTGTACCCGGCATGCATTGCTGTGCCCTATATAGGAGATGTGAGAAAGTCTGAGTATGTAAGGGTTGGAATTGATGTTAGTTATGGTCTTGGTGGGGTCATGGCTGTGTCGTTGTGGGTTGTTCTGGTGGGTGGGATGTTGAAGTCCTGGGGAGTTGTTGGTGTGTGGTGTTGCTGGCGTTCTGCAGAGCTTGTGGATATACAATGTTTTTTGTCTTTCTGTCTGCTGTGTGGATGTAGAGGTCGATGCTTGCGTGGGTGGGGTACTTTGGAAGTGAGTGGAGGTACTTGAAATCACATCATCCATGGTGTGCCCTCCTCTAAACTCCAGTTGGATTGAGTGTGGGTCATGGGGGCACTGTGTGCCAAGTTGGGTCTTTATCGGTCTTGGTTCTGGGCCACAGTGGTCTGTGGGGAATGAAGGGTTTGAAATTACTACAAATCTCATAATCCGTGGAGGTACATTAAATCCCATCATCCATGGTCCACCCTCCTCCAAACTGCAGTAGAATGTAGCATGGGTCATAGGGGCTCTGTGTACCAAGGTAGGTTACTGTAAATTCAGGCCATACACAATGTCCCATGAGCTGAGGCCTAGTCGGGAAAATCAAGTTAATGAAGCCTTACTGTCAATTCAGATCGTAAACAGCATCCCATTAAGTGAGGCCTAGTCAGGGAAATCAAGTTAATGAAGCCTTACTGTCAATTTTGGGCGTGGGCTGTGATTTGTAGGGATTTAAATTTTCTGTTGGAAGTGAATTGGGTGTTGGTGTTGGCGACTGCCTCAGGCCTTTGCCTTATCCTCCTCTGCCAGTTTATTATGGGTCGGAATGTTCATGTTGGCTGGCCAATAGAGGTGTTATGCAAATACTCCCTCATTGGCAACCAATCATGTTGTCAGAATGTAGAGGCCGGGAGATTTGTTGGCAGCCAGGGAGGACGCTGGGAAATGTAGTTTTTTTGTATTGTTGTTTTGGGGGCCTTCTAGGTTTTGCGGGGGAAAGTTTCTTTGCTAAAAACCTACCTTGCCTGAGGCCTATTTTTGTTGCCAAGTTTGGTGTCTCTGCCTTGTAAGGTTTCTCTGCCTAGGACGGTCGTTCCATGACGGGACCTCCTTTATATAATAGATTTCTGAGTGTACAAAATGATAAAACTAAAATTAAAGTGACATGTCAAAAGTTAAGAAAACAACAAGAGTTTCTGAGTCCCCTTCGGGGAGATAAAGTAGTGTTTAAATAATAATAACAATAATAATAGCAAAAGTTTTATTAAACTGAGATCTAAAGCTAGTAACTGAAAAAAGCAATCCACAGATATCTAGGAAGTCAGTTCCAAGAATATGAAGGAACAAGAGAAAGATGGAGAAGTCAGGACAAAGAAGAGGACGTTCTTGCTTGGGTGAAAATAATAGGGTTTATGGAATGGAGAAATGATACATCATGCTTGGCTTTAAAAGTGAAAACATGAAAAGTATGCATTACCCTAAAAGCAATAGGTGACCAATGAAGGAACACTTTCAAAGTAGAGCGGCATGATCAAAATAGTGGGCTAAAAGGAACATTAAAAAGAAATCAGCATGTTCATATGAGATAAAGGAAAACCAGTCATAAAACGATTTCAGTAAACAAGACTAAAAATATCCAGGGCATTTACTAAAGTCTTTGCAAAAGAAGCAGATAGAAAAAGTCTGATTCTGGGAATCTGATAAAGCTAAAAACAGCATGACTCAGTTATATATAAAATGAACAAATGCATTTTACCGTATTTCATTGCATAATAGTCACCACCACATAATAGTTGCAAACGGAGATTTGTGACTGGGCCATCCGGGCGGTGGGGATGCCCAGCTTCCGACCCTGGGCGGTGTGACGTTATGCCCATCGCCTTCCATAAAGAGCCTGGGAGTTCATTTGGACTCCCAACTGACCATGGAGACCCAAATCTCCATGGTCAGTAAAACAGCTTTTTTCCAGCTAAGACAGGCAAAGCGGCTGGCCCCCTATCTATCCCTGAACGACCTGGCCACGGTGATCCAAGCCACGGTCATCTCGAGACTAGACTACTGTAACGCGCTCTACGTCGGCCTTCCTCTGTCGGTGACCCAGAAGCTCAAGCTGGTGCAGAACACTGCCGCCCGGCTCCTGTCTGGTACCCCAGCAGGTTACCATATTACACCCACCTTGCAGGATCTGCACTGGCTTCCAGTTGAGCACCGGATCACCTTCAAAGTGCTGGTGCTTACCTTTAAGGCCTTGGGGCCAATGTACCTGAGGGACCGGCTTACCCCATATTGCCCTATGAGATCACTGGGGTCAGAGAACATCAATCTATTGGCAATCCCCCCTGTCAAGACGCTTAGGCTGACTGCGACCCGAAGGAGAGCGTTCTCAGTGATAGCTCCAACTCTATGGAACGCTCTCTCAGCCGAGACACGAGCCCTCCAAGACCTTATGTCCTTTAGGAGGTCCTGTAAGACCTTCCTCTTCCAACAGGCCTTCGGCTTATAAGACGCCACCGGTGTCCCAGTCTTGCCTGTTGATTTTATCTTTCATACTGTATTATGCTGTGCGTTTCGTATTTCGTACAGCGCATTGTGTTTTTAATGTATGGGTATTTTAGAGCAATGTTTCCCAACCTTTTTTGTGCCACAGCACACTTTTTACGTTTGTAAAATCCTGGGGCACACCACCAACCAAAATTACACAAAATGACACTCTAACACAGTAATACATAGAGTTAATATGTTTTTTAAAATGTATTTATACACTCAGTGTGAAACCTGGGCCTGTTTCGATGAACTCAACATAGATATCCTGGCAGGAATGGCAGAAAGACACAAACTTCCCACACAGAACTCCCATAACCAAGAGAAAATGCTATAAGAGTTTGGTGGGCATTGACCTTGGGTTTTGGAATTGTAGTTCACCTGTACCCAGAGAGCACTGTGGACTCAAACAATGTTGGATCAGGACCAAACTTGGCATGAATACTCAAAATATGAACGCAGATGGGGTTCAGGGGAAATAGACCTTGACATTTGGGAGTTTTAGTTGCTGGGATTTATAGTTCCCCTGCAATCAAAGAGCATTCTGAACCCCACCAATGATAGAACTGGGCCAAACTTCCCACACAGAACCCCCAGGAGGCAAGAGGAGGTCTCTACTTGGGGAAAGGGAGGCGGGCCTTCCCAAGGCATGGAGAGGGAGAGACCAAGTAGACAACAGGTGGGGAGGGGGGTGGTTGTAATTTTGTGCCTTTATCGAGGTAGGTTTCTTAGGGTTTTTATACTTCAACACACTAGACTCTCTCCCCTTCCCCCCTTCCTGGAGGTTCCAATTTCCCACGGCACACCTGATGATCGCTCATGGCACACTAGTGTGCCCCGGCAGACTGGTTGGGAAACACTGTTTTAGAGTGCTTTATGTGTTTTAATGTGTTTTATTGTGTATTTTCCTGTGGTGAGCCTCCCGGGAGTGGCGGCCTAGAAATTTGACAAATAAATAAATAAATAAATAAATAAATCTTCTTCCCCAGCGCCCAAAATAGGGTTGCAATTATTATGTGACTAAATACGACGCTTTCCCCCTCTTCCATTTCCCCTCTCCTCTAACTATGAATCAGTATTTATTTATTTATTTATTTATTATTATTTGATCTTGTATTCCGCTCCTCCCTGCAGGCTCGGGGTGGGTCACAACATATAAAAACAGGCTGCATGCAATGGCCATGCAGCTGTACAATAAAACAATAAAACATTTAAAACAATTGCAAGTCACATCACAAGGTATTTGGAAGGAACATAAAGCATTTCCTCGGACCCGAGGCACAAATATATTAAGGGGCTGTGATAAGCAGCCACCCCAGCTAGTGTGCCTGATCAAAGGCCAATCTGAACAGTGTAGTCTTAACAGCCCTCCGAAAGGGAATGAGCTCCGTGGCAGCCCGGACGTCATCCAGGAGGGAGTTCCATAGCACCGGGGCTGCCACGGAGAAGGCTCTCTGCCTGATTGTAGACAGATGGCAGGAGCGGATTGATGGTACTAGTAACAGATTTTGTTCCTCTGAACGTAGTGATCTCGGGGGAATGTATGGGGCAAGGCGGTCCCTCAGGTACGCAGGCCCTAGGCCGTGCAAGGCCTTAAGGTTAACACCAACACCTTGAAGGCAATTCGGTGCTCCATAGGAAGCCAGTGCAGTTGCCGGGTTGATTGGCATGATGTGCTCCCTTATCGGCGTTCCCGCTAGCAAGCGAGCAGCGGCGTTCTGCACTAGCTTGAGCTTCCGAATGTCGACAAGGGAAGGCCAACGTGAGGGCGTTACAGTAGTCCAGCCTCGAGATGACCGTCGCTTGGATCACCGCGGCCAGGTCGTCCCTGGACAGGTAGGGTGCCAGTCGC
The DNA here is from genome assembly GCA_030556195.1 of Anolis apletophallus. Lineage (NCBI taxonomy): Eukaryota > Metazoa > Chordata > Lepidosauria > Squamata > Anolidae > Anolis > Anolis apletophallus. The sequence goes on from JARBWK010000007.1 coordinate 2,850,886, forward strand.
CTAGCCTGCCGTAGGTGGAAGAACGCCGTCTTGCTGACCGCGGAGACCTGAGTTTCCATGGTCAGCAAGGGGTCCAGTTGGACACCTAAGTTCTTAACCAGGGATGACGGGCTAAGACGCCGCCATCCAGGGTAGGCAACCGGCACTCATCCAGCCCAGGGCTTACCAGGCCACAAGATCTCCGTCTTCGACGGGTTCACCTTCAGCCGGCTGGCACGCAGCCAACCAGTCACGGCTTCAAGGCAGAGATGGAAACAATCGGGTACGGTGTCCGGCCTGCCGTCCATTCTCAGCAGAAGCTGGGTGTCGTCAGCGTACTGATAACACTCCAGACCAAAGTCGCGGGCCAGCTGGGCCAGGGCGCATATAGATGTTGAATAATAAGGGAGGAGGATGGCCCCTGGGGGGACCCCACAATTAAGTGGGAGTCTCCCGGAGACCTCCCCCCCTCCACCACCCCAGTATTTGATGCCTACTGAGTCTTCATTCTGCCATGACCCTCCATGTGTTTATTTTTGAAGGTTCAGAGTATTTTCCTCATTATCTCTGCACTGCTTACAAGACCCTTGCTAGTGATGTCCGGATTTTGCACAAAGTGTGAAAATAGGAAATGTGAACTTTCGGTCTCTTCCTGTCTCCCGCAGGTGTTACATGTCTAAAACTATTCCAAGAACCCCTAAAACGCGCCGGGCAAGTTAAGACTTGACTACAGGAGCAGTATCTACTCTCCCTTTGATTAGTTTTCAGAAGTCCCATTACAGTTAATGGGAAATAACACCAGTGATAAATGGGATTGTAACAAGACAGCAATTGGCTCCCAAAGAGTGCTTGCTAGATAAGTGTCTTTTTTATTACCCTCTGCAAAATTGACATTCTCCAAAATTGTACAATTTATTCAGTCATTCATTCTTATTTATCGATCTCCTTATTGGGGTTATTGTAGATTTGTATGTGACAGGATTATGTTAAAAAGAGTGAAAGGCTGTTAAATCCCGGTGACAATTAATGGTGGCACGAACAATGTCGAACATTTAGGGAATGGTCATCCTCTGCCAATTGGTAAATTAGATTGTTCTTAATTAGAAATCACAGTGGCCTGTTAGATAAATAATGGGGGGAAATGAAGTTGGAAAAGATGTATATTACCAATATTGTGCTAATGTGATATCTTCCCCCAATCAAGAGTATTGGCTTGATATGAAAAAAGGGTCTATTAAGAAAATTGAATGTTTAACGCAAGCGATAAAATGTCTGGAATGACTGACTGGGTTTTTCTGTTCAAATTCCGTATCTTGATTCCTAGCAACGTAAAACTAGTTCCAATGGTCATTCTACCAGCATTACTAATGAGATATGGGAAGTTCGTCCTGCATGTTCATGATGAATTAGTGTGCTCACCTCTTTCCCCTTCTCAAAGACTCCTCTGCTTCAACAGTGAGATGGTTGGCATTTACAATGGATGGCCCACGAGGTCTCTTCCAACTCTATGATTCTATATCAGGGCTGTCCAACTTCTACCAGCCCAAGGGCCGGAATTCCGGTGACTGATCAGGTGGCGGGCCGGGCCGCAGCAGGGGGTGTGGTCGCTCACGGGGGGTGGGGCCGCTCATGGGGCAGGGCGCTCGGGGGCGAGGGCGGTCACGGGGGCAGGGCCGATCGCGAGGGCGATTTCTCCCGGTTCTGCCGCCCTGGCTGACGCTGTAGGAGGAGGGCAAAGCTAAGGAGGGCTCCCCTTGGCCCCTCCCCTCCCTCCTAGCGTCGGCCAGGTGGCGGCAGCAGTGATTTTTCCCGGTTCTTCCGCCCTGGCTGACATTGTAGGAGGGAGGGCAAAGCTAAGGAGGGCTCCCCTTGGCCCCTCCCTCCCTCCCACAGCGTCGGCCAGGGTGGCGGAAGCAGTGATTTTTCCCGGTTCTTCCGCCCTGGCTGACATTGTAGGAGGGAGGGCAAAGCTAAGGAGGGCTCCCCTTGGCCCTCCCTCCCTCCTACAACGTCTGCCAGGGTGGCCGAAGCGGTGATTTTTCCCGGTTCTGCTACCCTGGCTGACGTTGGAGGGAGGAGAAGCTAGGAGGGCTTCCTTTGGCCCCTCCCTCCCACAGCGTCGGCCAGGGTGACAGAAGTGGTGATTTTTCCCGATTCTGCCACCGGGCTGACGTTGTAGGAGGGAGGGAGAAGCTAGGGAGGGCTCCCATTGGCCCCTCCCTCCCACAGCGTCGGCCAGGGTGGCAGGCGCGGGCATTTCTCCCGGTTCTGCCTCCCTGGCTGGCGTTGTAGGAGGAGGGCGGAGCTAAGGGGGGCTCCCCTTGGCCCCTCCCACAGCGTCAGGGCGGCAGAAGCGGCGCGTGCATGCGCACTTTCTTGGATTTTAAAAAAATTCGGGATTTAAAAAAATATTTTTATTGCAGGAGGGTAGGGGGCCGGATCCAAGGGGCTGGCGGGCCGTGTGCAGCCCGCGGTCCGCCTGTTGGACAGCCCTGTTCTATATGATTCTATTCTATATGAATATGATTGTATAGATTTTAGGAATATCAACAGTGCATTCTTTTAGAGGGCAGATGTGGCCATAATGGTACATGACTTGGTGATATCCCATTGGGATTACTGTTTAAAACTGTTTAGAAAGAAGAACAGCCATTTTATATATTGGAGCAGGTTACAGAGAGCATCAATACCACTGAATGCTGACGGCATCATTCAAAGTATTTGTTTAGGCATCGTTCAAAATATTTGCTTTGATCTATAACAGGGGTGTTCATTAGGGAGATCGCGATCTAATGGTAGATCACGTAGGGTGTCCTGGTAGATCACAGGCAGGGCGGGAGGAAGGCTCAGTCCCACCTCGCAGGCTCCCGACGCCGCGCAGGTGCAGAAGGAGGTTAGACTGGATGGCCCTTGGAGGTCTCCTCCTATTCTAGGAACTCATTGTTGTTGTTGTTATTATTATCAGAGGCTGTATGGTCATATGTGAGGAATGTTTTGATTGTGTTTTTCCCTTATGGCAGAAGGAGGTTGGACTGGATGGCCTTTGGAGGTTTCCTTCTACTCTAGGAACCTATTGTTGTTGCGGTTACTACTATTATTATTAGTAATAGTAGCAGAGGCTGAATAAATATTATCATCATTATTATTATGAATAAATTCAGGGGCTTATTATACTCACATTTAGTCGAATTCCATCTTAAAATATATTATATAGCTCTCACTGAAATGAATTTCCAAATATTTTGCTTTTATGGCTCTCTGAGTAGTGGGTAGGGAGATCATTTTGACATGGTTGTTTTATAAGTAACTTGGTTGCTTTAACAGTAGCTCGCATGCTGAAAAAGTGTGAGCACCCCTGATCTATAACATTCCGCATGGCTCGAGTCCAGGCTCCCTGACTTTGCAACTTCCTCTCTAAGGACCTCATCACTCTAGAGCAGTGTTTCCCAACCAGTGTGCCGCGGGCGATCATCAGGTGTGCCGTGGGAAACTGGGACCTCCAATCCCCTTTCTTCCCCCTCCTGCCGAACACTTTTTCTTCTCCACTCGGCTCCCTTCTTCCCAGCCTCGCTCTGCTCGCTTTGCCTTGCTTTGCTCTGGGGCGAGTCTGCACAGTATCGCCTGCATGGGTCACGTCTTCCTCCCTCCCCCCCTCCCCTCCAGAACATGCTCACGCTGCCCCCTCGGATCAAAATGGCAACAGAAGCGGCAGTGTAGAAGAAAAAGTAAGTGTTGGGCAGGAGGGGGAAGAAACGGTGCAAAGGGGAAGGGGGAGGAAGAGGTCTCTGTTGAAAGCAGGCATGGGCAAACTTGGACCTTCCAGGTGTTTTGGACTCCAACTCCCACCATTCCTAACAGCCTGAGGCCCTTTTACTCCCCCCCCCCCTCAGCCACTTAAGCAGGAAAGGGCCTCAGGCTGTTAGGAATGGTGGGAGTTGGAGTCCAAAGCACCCAGAGGGCCAACGTTTTCCCATGCCTGTTTTAGGGACCTTAAAGTGGCGAGCCTCCTTCCAACTGTGCTCTCTGGGTGTAGGTGAACTACAACTTCCAAACTCAAGGTCAATTCTCAAGCAAACCCTTTCAGTACTTTCTGTTGGTAATAAGAGTTCAATATGCCAAGTGTGGTTCAATTCCATTGTTGCAAGAGTTCAGGATGCTCTTTGATTGGGTGTTAACTATAAGAACATAAGAACATAAGAAGAGCCATGCTGAATCGGACCTCAGC